>PVJS01001715.1:0-93281 GCA_004027185.1 Glis glis
CTCTCTCTCTCCTCTCTCTCTCCTCTCTCTTTCTCCTCTCCTCTCTCCTCTCTCTCTCTCTCTCTCTCTCCTCTCTCCTCTCTCTCTCCCTCTCTCTCTCTGTCTCTCCTCTCTCTCTCTCTCCTCTCTCTCTGTCTCTTTCTCTGTCTCTCTCTCTGTCTCTCTCTCTCTTTGTCTCTCCCTACCCCCTCACACCCTCCACAGAAATATACCTGTATTTGTGTTTTTCTGGAGAACCTTAATACTGGCATGTGTATATAACATCTGGATTTGGAGTAGTAGACTACCGCTTGGAGGGGCCTGGAGGAGGGAGGATGAGCTTCATGGAGGGACTCATAGGGTTAGACCAGGAGAAGTACAATGGAGTAATAGTTCATTGAGAAGCAGAAACGGCTCGTACAAAGACCAAAGACCAGGACATTGGGCTTGTGGATGGAGAGGACTTGTGGTCAATGAAGAATCCTAGCCTAATAGTTGGGAGGTTGTGTATTGGGAAGTGGTGGGTACTAAGATTGAATGCATTGTTGGGATCCAAGGACTGATGTATAGAAAAGGCCTATTTGTTTTTTCTTCCATGCAGGAGGCTCCAACAAAATTATTGCATTTTACGCCAGGCATAGTGGCACACACCTGTAATCCCTGTACTTGGAAGGCTGAGACCGAAGGATCTCAGGTTCAAGGCCTGCCTCAGTGACTTAGTGAGAACCTGTTTCAAATGAAATAGTGCTGGGGGTGTAGCTCAGAGGTTGAATGCCCCTGAGTTCAGTCCCAGTACCACACACAAAAAAATAATTATTGTATTTTTTATGGTGGAGTCATCTTTCTGTAGTTCTCTGACAGCAGAGTCTACTTCAGGTTGTCCGCAGCTGTCCCTGTCATGACCATATCCTCTGTCCTTCATATCCATCCCTAGAGGCATTTTCTCTTCCTGAGAGGGATGCCTGCCAAAGAACTTTAACAAAGATCTCATCGAGGGGACACAGAGAATGAGTGTGTGTGAGGGAAGAGTCATAACACCGAGGGGAGCAGAAAGAGGGTTCTTTTCTAAGCGAGCAGACAATTTCAGAAAGCCGGGGAGAACCAGAAATTCAGGACGCAGGGGAGTGAGTGTTTGTGCTTGTGCAAGCACCACAGACCATCTGAGTGTGTGGATCTTGCCAGCAATGTTTAATGAATAAGCCAGATCCAGGGCTTGTGGTCAGAAATGTGGCTTTTGCAGATGACCCTGTTTCCCTGGACAGGTCACCACCAGACCGAGAGGGTGGGATGAATTAATGAACATTAAAACCCATGTTATTAGAAAAATACTAGTGGAGGGCAAGAAAAGAAAAACCCACTGTCCATAATTCCACCACTTAAACATTACAGCAGGTGGAAAGTGATGCTCTCCCTCTGAATCTCTAGTCCCATCATTTCTAGTCAACACAAATCTTATTCCACAAGCTCAGATGTGCAAAAACAACACTTTATTTTTTACGTAAAAATTAAATCAGATTCTGAGCCTATAGCCACTCTTTGCATCCTAGCAGGCAATCAGGAATTCAGTCCCAGCTATTCTCCTCACCCTTGGGATGAGCAAGGGTCCAGGGTCCAGGGGTTTTATGTAGCATCAAATCCAAGGGAGGTCTCTTCTGCCATTGGACTTAGTCTATATATTGCTGCTAGGATGCTCATGGTCTCAGACTGCACAGTGTCTTCCAGTTCTAGCCCCTCAGCTGCCTCTCTGGAAGGCAAGGGGAGGCTCTGGAATTTCTAGGTCAGTCTATCTGAGGTCTTGGGCTCCCAGACTTCTATCTCATTTCCATTTCAAGCACCTTCCCTTCTCTCTCCAGCTTCTTCCAGATAACAAGTATCATTTCCTCAATGGGTTTGGGCTTTAAAAAATTCAGAACCAGAAGAGTCTTGCAGGCAACTTTGGCTCCTGGCCCTGTGACAAGCATCTTCCTGTGGCAAGAGGCCACAGAAAAGCCTGACCATCTGCTTACAATGGACGGAAGGAAGAAACACAGGGAGGAAAAATACAAGTTAGTATCCCCCAAATCATACCTCCACATACTGTGGACAGTTAGTATTTTTCTGGAATTTTCTTGTGCTTACAAAACAAAATATCTATATATAAACTTTTCTCTTTTAAACAAAAAGGGGATCATGCTATCCATATAGGTTTACAATTTGCTATTTTTACTTAGTATAACATGGCTATCTTTCTAGGATACCCTTTTTTTATTCAGCAACATTGGGTATTGCTCCATTGATGGATACTCAGGTGGTTTCTATTGTTTTTCTCTTATAGACAATGCTGTATTGTGCGCATACATATATTTATTTGTGTGATTTGTTTTTTATTGCTTTCTAGAAGTGAAATATCTAGGTTTATCAAGTGGCCAATAGATCTTAAACACTGAGGTTTATTGGAAAATTGCAGCACAGTTCTCCCTTTCTCAGCAATGTGGAGCCTGGCCAGATCTGGTGGGTTGATTAGCACATGCTAGTTTTTGAGAGAGCCCCAAAATGAAATTTTCAAGGTCCTAATTTTCCTAAGTTTAATAAAGGTGGTGGAGTTGGTGTGGAGATTATTACAAACATCTTGTAGAGATTATTACAAACATCTCAGAGAGTAGGACTCTCACTGTCAGTGTTTAGACATCAAGAATGAGCCTGGGCTTTGCAACTAACCTGGACAAGTCATTTCCCACTCTAGTTAGCAAGTATTAGAACATTGGCTTGTAATATCACTAATCCAGAAAAAAAAAAACCACAAAAACAACTTTGTTAAAAAAAAAATAAAAGGCACCAAAAACAACCCCAGATTTGAGTCCAGGCTTCTTGGCATACTAACTGGAAAATTTGGGGCAATTTGGGTAAGAACCTTCCTGCTCCTAAGTTTTCACCAGGCAGTACGGATATTATCCCTGGGCTGTGGTGAAGAATCCCTGCGATAATAAGACAGTGCTAGCTATGATCCATTGCATACTTAATATGTATCAGGCACAGCACTAGGGGCTTCCACACACTTTGTCTTTTTTCCTACGATCAACCTACAAGATAAGTGTTTCTTATTTCACAGATGTAAACTGAGTCTCGGTGTGATTCAGTAATGCGCCATAACTGGAGAAAATACATAAAACATCACGTATGGAGCACAGGGGTGCTTGACACACGCGAGCTCTCTTCTTTCCTTCTGGCTACAATATTAGCCATAGAAGGTTTTCAAATTGTCCGATTATTGAAGATAAAACCCTTGTAAGAGCATTTCTTCTCTGTGGGGCTAGGATTCATTTAACTATCAGCATGTTCTTTGTGCATGTGATAGCCTCCTAATCCACCAAGGGCCATGACCTTGCTGTAATGTGTTGACTTCCTCTGCCGCCAGAGGTTCTCAAGGGACCGCCATCTGCATTTGTTTGTGGCTGTCTCTCTCGGTGACATTTCCTCCTTTACCTGATTCTAGAGGTAATTTGTTTCTCATTTGAGCTCGAGCTGCCTGAGAGATAATGTCAAAATCAATCAATCCCCCGACAAGCTTTGTAAATACAATCCCTCAGCTTTGCATAAAGGATGTCTCTGCTGCCTCGTTCTCACGGGAGCAGAGGGGCCACCTCCTAGAAGAGAAGCAGGTGCTTAACACTCACTAGAAATGCAGTCATGCAGATGGGAGGACTCCAGCCTCAGCCCCCATGTGGGAAGATGACAGTAGGGAGATGTCATTTCTTGGGACTTCTGGGAGCTGCAGGTGGACAGGGGAGTCCTTGGTCTATGCGTATGGCAAGAAGCCCCCTTAGAGAGGGGCCACAGAAACAATCTCTGAGCCTTGTCTTCCTTTCGTCCTCATTAATGATTTTCTGTGCAGAGGGAGTCCATGATACTTTAGAAGGTTTGATCTGGTTTCTGAGCAGAGGTTAAGGCTGGAATCTCATGGTCAGCTCCTCCCTCAAAGCACCACCAGAAGATGCAAGCCAGCAGCCGGGCAGCCCTGGGCTGACTGCAACCTGTTGTGGATTCACTTTATAATGTGCTTGTAAAAACATTTGAATTGGCTGCAACATTTTAAATGAGAGACTTCACACGAAACTCCAGATTTCTGACTTGTCTGAGTCTTTCTCTCTTTCATACTGGGGATTGAACGTAGGGGCATTCTCCCTCTGAGCTACACCCCAAGCCCCCCCCCCCTTTTTTTTGAAACAAGGTCCCTCTAAGTTGCTGAGGGTGTCTTTGAACCTGCAATCTTCCTGTCTTCAGCTTCACAGCTTCACAAGTACTGGTATTGTAGGCATGTGCCACCACACTGGATCTGGCTTCTCTTTTTTTTTTTTTTGCGGTACCGGGGATTGAACGCAGGGGCGTTCTACCTCCGCGCTACGCCCCCGGCCCTATTTTTTTTATACTTTATTTTGAAACCGGGTCTCACGTAGTTGCGGAGGGCCTCACTAAGGAGAGAGAGAGAGAGAGAGAGAGAGAGAGAGAGAGAGAGAGAGAGACACAGGAAGAGAGAGAGCGAGAGAGCTGAGGCTGGCCGCGAACCCGGATCCTCCGGTCTCCGCCTCCCAAAGTACTGGGATTACAAGCGTGCGCCACCACGCCCGGCCTGGCTTCTCTTGAAAAAGCAAATCTGATAATCCTGGGCTGTTGTTTCCATGGGCAGGGGTACAGTGGATCTAAGGAAGCCCCTTCAGATGGGGAGCTGCTCTTCTGTGCGCCCCGGTCCCCACTTGGCCCCATGCTAATTTAGGCTACCTGTCTGGACCTCTGGGCATTTGAGTTTTGAAAGAAGGAATGGGAATGCAAATAGCAAACAAAAGGGACTTTAGATAATTGAGGAGAGTGACCAGTAGAATAGTGGAAGGGGATGGGGGAAGAGAGGTGAGAGGTAGAGAGGAGAAAGGGAAGAACCGATGAAAGAAACAGTTCAAAGTATGCTGTGCCTGTTTTTGAAGGTATCACTGCTGATCTAGCTGTTGTGTATGGGGAGGGTAGCTGGGTTGGGGGGGACTTGAAAGGAATCACACCAAGACCTGTGTGCATGTTTGTTTGCATGACTTAGAACCACACTAAGAAGTATAATTACAATGCACCAATAAAAGTATAGAAAATAACAAAGGGGTTTAAAAGCTCATAACTTAACCTAGTTTATAGTAGGAAAAGTAAATGGCACTTTGTGTAACTATTGCCTTTCTGCATTATTGTTGCGGTGTTGCAACAATAATGGAGACCAGAGAAGGTAATAACATGCTCAGAGTCACATGGTTGATAACTAGTAGGACTGTAATTCAAGGTTTGGTGTCTCTGGCTCCAACTTGTGGAATGAGAAAATCCTATTCCATCTTTCTACACGGTTACCTTGCCAGGATCTGCTTCCAGTGGAGGATGCCCACACATTTCTGCATCCCCAGGGCACCTGATGACCAGTCAGGTATCTTCGAGTTCATATGACATCGGTCACCATTTGTGACACCAGGAAAATCCAAGTGGAGTCTTGCCTCTCTCCTATGCCAGCCAGCATCCTCTCTGCTCTCTGAGTCCCTAATGAGAAAGTGTGCAATGATATTCAAATAGGGTAGGAGAAACTCCTTTGTATATCACTGAGGTTACCATTTGCATTAAGGGAAAAGAGGCTGGATGACTCTCCATGCGGCAATTCAGCAGCCGTCTGCACTTCACATCACTGGCCTGAATTTTCAGCTTCATTAAATTCTTTCAGGTCATCTGGTCCCAATCTTTGTGGTTGCCTGAGTGCATATTTATGTCCCATGAGTTACTGCCATTTCTAACCTGAGCTTTACTGCTCCCACCTCCTCCTAGCGCTTAATTGCTCTTGCAGTTCTTCCTTTATTATTGTAAAAGTCTTTCCCTCTCCCAGTTATTTCTGAGAGCCCACAGGGGTTGCTGTATGTGTAGCAGACACTCTGTTCACCTTGCTCTGCCAAATCTCACCAGTGATCCACTTTGGCTGGGCACTACAGTCTCCCACCTGAAACCACTGCCAAGAGGGGTTAAGGTCATACGGGGTTCCATGCAGCAGTGAAGGGTAGAATGAACACCTTTCTCTGGCCAGTGAGCTGCCGGTAGCACAATGTCTTAGGGAGCCTGAGCTTGGTTGGCTTTTATCACAGCACTTCTTTGCCTTTATTGCTGCATAGGATTCGAAGGAGATCCATGGAGAGCTGGGCTGGGAGACACAGTACTGAGCAAAGGTTTGCTCCTCCCTTTTGATGACTAAGGCTTTACTGCTGCATAAAGACTCAACACTCAATGCACTCTCCTGTAGACTGAGCTTTCTCCCAGGTGACTCTTTGCTTCCCTGTGCAAACCCTCGCTATCTTTCCTGTACGGAGCGTGGCTGGATCTCAGTGATGGATGTGGCTCAGAGTCAAGTTGGAACCCCTGAAACCCTAGGTGGTAGTATTTTATATAATCGTGTGTCCTTAAAGCCCAAATTATCTGAAATAGTTTTATCACACTGCCTCAGTTCAGACACAGGGTGGCTTAAGTGTTCCTCTGGGTGCTTGGCATGCAGCTTCAGTGTCCTCTTTCCTAAAGAAGCAATCCTTGTGACTCAAAGGGGATTTTGGAGTTTGGACTTGAGCATGATGTGGACTGGGTAACCCAGGGCTGCAGGACCACAGACACGGGGGCTTAATCAGTGGGATTCCTTGAGCCAGCGTAAACAACAAGAAAAAAGAAGTGGAACCTAAGGACAGGGTTATAGCAGGGTCTTAGAAGGACAGAGGCAGCAAGCTTTGTCTTGTTTCTGCCTTCCTCTACAGACTGCCTTCATCCTTTCTCTCTGCAGACTCTCTCTCTCTCTCTTTGCCTCCCTGGTTCATGGGGTGACATACAGCCATCTCTTGCTCTTAGGTTTATAGGTAATGATTTCAGAAAATGCCAAGACTTGTCCTATCTTTTCTGATCTCAGTTTCAAATTCCCTATAGAGAGAACCTTAATGTCTCTGCTTAGGTCAGTGTTCAGCTGTGATCCAATCAGCTCTGCCCCATTCACCAAGTCTGTGTCTATGAATCAAAGATGCTCCACAGAGAAGGTCACGATGAGCTGGACAGCCACAAACACATCCATTCTTCTTGTTCGTATGTATTTTTTCCATCTTCTTGCATGCACGTATACCTTTCTGGGAAGGCATTGAGGAGCAGAGGAGCAGTACTCAAGAGAAACAATAAAGTCACAGATCATCTTTAGGTAATATTTACTGTGCACTTCTGTACCAAACACTGGATTGAGTGCATCACAGAAATGAACTCACCTATTACACAAAACAAGATATCACCAGTGCTTATTATTGTTAGCTTCCTTTCACAATGAAGACATCAGCCTTGGGGGTGAGGGAGAGCTGGCTGCACCAAGAATCTTTGGAGAGAATACAACTCAAACCAAAATGCATGCTTTTAATCACTGTATTTACAGTCACCCAACTTCAAATCTTGAGGTTATCCTTAGCTATGTAATTTTGGACGAATCACCCTGAGCCTCAGTTTCCTGATCTGTAACCAGAGATAAGAATATCTAACCAATTAAAAATGTTTAAGCTTAGCGTGGAAGGATGATCATTGTTTTCCTCCACATGCCTAGGCTTTCCTGCCTCATCTAAGTAGACCTGTTCTTACTCTCCTGACTTTAACCAAAACCTCCAGAGTTCCTCACTCACCCCTCTGATCTCCCATGAGATGCTGACCTCAGATCAGTAATTTTTTTTAAAGTATCGGGAAGGCCTATGCTTATGCACATCTTTAATCCCAATACTTGGGAGGTTGAGACAGGAGGATAGCAGGTTCAGGGCCAGCATCAGCAATTTAGCAAGATCCTCAGCAACTTAGTGAGAACCCGTTTCTAAATAAATAAATTAATTAATTAATAGAACTGGGGTATAGCTGGAAGGTAGAATGCCCCTGAGTTCAATCCCCAGTACCCCCCCCCACACACACAAAATGTCAGAAAGCAGGGTTTGGAGTCAAAAGGCCTGAATCTTGCATCAACAGTACACTAATTGCTTGAACTAAAACAAGTGATTTTTTTTTATAGTTTTTTTGCTTGTTTTTTTATTTTTATTTTTTGGTACTGGGGATTGAACCCAGGGGCATTCTACCTCCGAGCTACACCCCCAGCCCTATTTTTTATTCTTTATTTTGAAACAGGGTCTCACTAAGTTGCGGAGGGCCTCACTAAGTAGCTGAGGCTGGCCACAATCCGGCAATCCTTTTGTCTCAGCCTCTCAAGTACTGGGATTACACCATGCCTGGCTTTTTTTTATAGTTCTGAATCACAGTTTCCCCATCTGTAGAGTAACATGTGGAGTTGTTGTTGTTGGTGGTGTTGGTGGTGGTGGTGGAGGTGGTGTGTGTGTGTGTGTGTATGCGTGTGTGTGTTCTAAGGATTAAATTAAGAAATACATGCTAAATGTTCTAGAAATTCTAAGGCATCATACACTTGGATGAAGTTATTATTAAGGCAGAAAAATCCCAGAAGGACCTTTTGGCTTATAGTCTGAATCTGAGGATGTTTTAGAAAGGCTACTGTTTGCACAGTATTTTCATACTCTTAATTTGTAGCTGCAAATGTTTACATGTCTTACTTTTTAGGTGGTAGGAATTTTGAATTAAGGGTGTGCCTTTCAAGTCTCTTTACAGAATGAAATAGTGATGGATGTCTACTAAATACTAGATACACAGATGAAATTCCGCCTTTCTATTCATCTGTCTTTCATGTTTTTGTTGCTGTGTTTTTCAATGGTCTCGAGATCTCTTAACAATGAGGGTAAAAGCCTTTGAAAACTAAATCATTAAAGTTACAGGAGGGGCTATTACTACTAACACCATGCAAATTTATGAGTACTAATGAAAATAATAACCCTATAAACAAACTTGTTTTTACTTCTGTTTTGTTCTTTGCATTCGGCGAATTCATGCTATATAGGTCAAATTTCTACATTTCTGCACCCTGTGTGCCTCAAGGCACATCTTGAGACATCAAAGAAGAAGAAAAAAAACAACATGGGATCACAAAATGTTAGAGCTTAAAGTTCTTTATGCTCAGCCCCTTCATTTCATAGATGAGATGTCTGAAAGACATGAAATGACTTGCCTAAGGTCACACAGCGAAATAGTAATCTTTTTCTGTCATTATTTTCCCTCTGAAATATTTTGATGTCTTCAGTATTGTTGACATTTCCTTGGAAAGAGAACGATTTTAAAAATGAGATCTTTTGAGCCGGGCATGGTGGTGCACGCTTGTAATTCCAGTACTTGGGAGGCTGAGACAGTAGGATGGCAGGTTCAAGACCAGCCTCAACTCCTTAGTGAGGCTCTCTACAACTTAGTGAGACCCTGTTCCAAAATAAAGAAAATAGGGCTGGGGTGTAGCTCGAAGGGCCAATGTAATGTATCTGAGGCTTGCTGATGGGGACAGTAGAGATGGGCCAGTGGAAGGAAACCAGGAAAGGCCTTCAGGCTCAGCAGGTGTTTGTTAGCTCACTACAAATGAACGATCCATATAACAGCAAAGATGGATCTAAACAGGTGAATTCCTTCAAATCAAATATCAAGTCACCTTTTTCAAATAATTATTTCTTGAGCTTCTACTTCATACCAAGAGTGTGCCAGGTCTGTAAGGAAATAAATTTAACTTGCAATTAAAAAGAAGTAACATTTATACAGCAGAGGCAGTGCAGCTCAGAGGTGAAGAGCGTAGACCACAGAACCAGCCCAACTGCTTCTAGCGGTAAGATTTTGAGCAAGACCCTTAAGCTCTTTGTGCTTCCAGTTCTTCATATGTCAGGGGGCATGGTAATAATTGCTGTTAAGGTCACAGATGCTATATTAACTGCTATTTTACACATATGTCCCTGGGTCACACCCTAATCCTATGAAGTAGGTACCATCTATCTTTTATACAGGACTAAACTGAAGTGAGAAGTCAAGTAACCTGCCTAAGCTCCCCCAGCAACCAGCAGCAAAGTCAAGACTGGAACCCAGGTCTGTTGACACCCGGCCCTGGCCTCCTGAGCACTGTGCTGTGTGCTCTCCTCAGGAAAAAAAAAAACGTGCTCTCTAGGAGGTTGTATTCACAAGGGGTGTCACATACTAAGCTGAAGAGCATGCATCTTAAGTGGAGGGGCCTTCAAATGATTCATAAAAAGACCAGATGGAAAAAACTAAAAAAAAAAAAACAACAAAAAGACCTAAGACTTTGAGACATGGTGATTATTTATCATCAGTAAGAACTGGCAAAATATGGGCATATTTACCTGGTTCTCTTCTAAAGAAAGCCACATCCATTTACATAAAAAGGGCCTTTAAAAATCCTACAAAGGGAGTGGATTTTTACAAACAACATATCTGTTCTTTGTGTGTGTGTGGTGCAGGGGATTGAACCCAGGACACACTATCTCTGAGCTGTACCCCCAGGCCTTTTTTGTTTTTTATTTGGGGGCAGGGTCTTGCTAAGTTGCCCAGGCTGGCCTTGAACCTGCAATCCTCCCATCTCAGTTTCCCAAGTACTAGGATTACAGCATGTGCTACTATGCCCATTGCATACCTGTTCATTTGAAGAATTTGAGCATTCTTTCTGAAATGTGATATACTTTCTATATTTAAATTAAAATGCAATTACAGATATTTTTCCTTGATTGGATAAAGCAGATCCAGAATTTAAATGTTATCTGTGCGTTCCCCTTTCTCCCTCTTTCCCACTTTCCTTCTCTCCTTCCTCCCCCACTTCTGCTTGCATTTGAGCTTGGTCCACTCATCTGTCCTAGACAACAGGTGCTTTCTTGTTCTTTAGTTCTCATCTCTTCTTCACATTTTGAACACTGCCTTATGTTCAAAGTTCACAGTCACTGTGACACGAGCTCTCAGTTACTCAGTCGCCCTCCATCCCCAGGCAGAGGTAAGAGTGATGATTTAGTCTAATGTTCATACTACAGCTGAGAAGACTAGGGCTGGGAGAGGGAATGTGACTCCTTCAAGAACATAGTGCTCATTTCGATGCATTCTCTGAGTATGTGTGTAAGCACGGCTTTGAGGAAGAACTTGGCTTCTTACAAATGGTTCAGAACTCAACAGATTCCTCATGCACTGCTTCAAGTCTTAGCATCCACGGAGTATTTAGAGCTGGAGGGAACCCAAAGATCACTAAATCCAACAACCTCTTTGCTATGGCCTGAATGTGTCCCCCAAAATTCACGTGTTGGAAATTTAATCTCCAGTGCAATAGTGCTGGGATGTGGGATCTTTGGGGAGGTGTTTAGGTCATAAGGGCTTTGTCTTCATGAATAGGTTAATATCGTTATAAAGGGCTTGACAGAGGGAGTTTAGCCCCTCTCCACCCTTCTTTGCCTTCCACCATATGAGGGCATAGTATTCCTCCCCTTGGAAGATGCAGCATTAAAGAACTAACTTGGAAGCAGAGAACTGAACCTGGTGGTGCCTTGATCTTGGACTTCCAAGCCTCCAGAATGGTGAGAAATAAATTCCCGTTGTTTATAAATTACCCACTCTCTGGCATTCTGTGATAGCAGCACAAACAGACCCTTTTGCAAGGGGGAAGGCCAAAGCTGAAAGAAGTGAGGGGGACTTGCCCAGATTACATGGCGGGAAAGGGGCAGAGCAAGGTCAGGGATTCCAATCTGCTGACTTCTAGGTCCACATTTTCTCTCTGAACATGTTCATCCTTATTTTTCAAAATCTCCGTTTCAAGAATCCATCTCTTTACAGTCACATATACTGAAAGGAATTCTACTTCACAATGCCTGGAAGAGCCTCAAGTGGAATGTATCCAAACCAGGAAGAAACTGTTCCTTTAGTCTTCCTCTGGATGGCCAGTTCAGGTAGTTGTGTGGTAGGGGTGGGGTGGAAACCTGGTTGATTCTGCTTTAGGAAGCTCTTTATCCTTAGAGATCCTGAAAACACCACAGTTATTGACTTCTTGGTAGAACCAGAGCCCAAGACAATGAAAGTGGAGTTGGGATCCTGGAGAGGCAATATCTGATCTGGAGATCCAAGTCCACATATATTCATAGCACTTTCGGAGCCAACTTGGTCTTCCCAGCCATAAAATGAATACAGCTGAAGGCTCAATGGCCAGACTATGCAGTGGGTGTGGGGTGTGCATAATTGTGCACATGTATGTGAAAACACCATGCAAACTGTAAAACATGTACAGGAAAAACAAAAAGAAATCCATAACTCTTGCTCGTGTTATCCTGCTCTCTCTCCTCTGTAATGGATTAGACCCAGAGAATAATACTGGTCCACATCTCTAGTAACTACCCATGGTTTTCTACCTTGCCTGCCTGGTAAAATCACTTGGGAGCTTTGTAAATAATACTGATGTCTGAATTTCACCCCCAGAGATCCTACTTCACTTGATCTGGGATAGGGTCTAGACATTATGATTTTTAAGAACTCCCCAGATGTCTAATGTGCAACTAGGTGGAGACTTAACTCAGACTTTTAAGTAGGTTTTCCTGACTGCTGGGATCCATTCTTTGTGCTACTGATATTTTGTAGCCTGTTAAGGCTAAATACACTTAAAATATGGTCTTATACCACACCCAATCAATTTAATAGACACTTGTTGAGTGCTTTCTGGCACATGGGAAGATAGAATATAGTGGACGTAAAGTTAATGGAAATCTCCACTGCCCTAGAAGAGCATAGGGCAGAATAAGGGATTCAGCAGTGACCTGTACAAATAACTGCTGCTGGTAAGGGAGCAATTACTTTGTCCTGGGAAAATTCTAAAAGCCTCATGGAATCGAACCTTGAAGATTCTGAAACATGAAGGAAAATTCTTTATCTTTTTTAGGAGATTTTTTTTTGTAAAAAGACATCTGCTTAATTGGAAAGCTGCTTTGATAAGTCCACCCTGGTGGATAAATGAGCCTTGGGCTAGTTTCTGGGTTTGGAATATAGAAACTTCTCTGTATAGGAGAGTGGGAGCAAGCTGGGCGTGGTGGCACAAGCTTGTAATCCCAGTACTTGGGAGGCTGAGACAGGAGTATTGCAGGTTTGCTGCTGGCCTCAGCAACTTAGGGAGGCCCTCTGCAACTTAATGAGACCCTGTTTTAAAATAAAAAATAGGACTGGGAGTGTAGCTCAGAGGTAGAATGTCCCTGGGTTTGATCCCCAGTACCACAAAAAAAAAGGGGGGAAAGAGAAAGAGAGAGTGGGAGCGGGGGCTCAGGGCTAAATGCTATGTAGGGAAATGTAGGGAAGTGGACTTTTTCAACAAGAACAGATATTCATGAGGCCAGTTTAAATAACTCTTAAAACATATTATGAAATATAAACCTCATTTTCTATGTTTTCTAAGAAATAGTCTATAAAATACACATTGCTCATTAATGATTACGTGAGAGTGGATTCTGTGTGGAAAATACAAAGCAGCACTGAATCTCACTTTGAGATGGGCAGAGCAAAACCAGAGGATACACGTGGGACAACCACCTTGTGGGCAAGGTTGCTTATTGTTGCAATTAAAATTGCAAGACACTTAGTGAATGAAGCTTGACTTTAAATGAATACAAATTTTATTTTCCTGTAAATATGCTTTGTATCAGTCAGCTTTTTAGCATAATGATGAAATATCTGATAGAGGCTAACTTGATAAAGTAAAGAGGTTTCTTTTTTTTTTTTTTTTGCGGTACCGGGGATTGAACGCAGAAGCGTTCTACCTCCGCGCTACGCCCCCGGCCCTATTTTTTTTTTATGCTTTATTTTGAAACCGGGTCTCACGAGGTTGCAGAGGGCCTCACTAAGGAGAGAGAGAGAGAGACAGAGACAGAGCGAGAGCTGAGGCTGGCCGCGAACCCGGATCCTCCAGTCTCCGCCTCCCAAAGTACTGAGATTACAAGCGTGCGCCACCATGCCCGGCTAAAGAGGTTTCTTAAGTGCATAGTTTTGGAGGTTGCAAGTTCAAGCAGTATACCACAGGCTCTGGCAAGGGCACCATAACACATGGCAGAGCATGTACCAGAGGAAGCATTACGTCTTGAAACAGGAAGCAGAGAGAGCTGGGTAGGGCCATGCTCGTGTTTTTATAACAATCCTCTCTCTAGAATTAACCAGGGTCCCATGAGAAATATCTTAATCACTTTCAATGGGATGACCTCAGTTGCCCTAAGGACCTCTACTAGGTCCCATGTCTTAAAAGTTTCTACCACCTCCCGATACTACCATCCCAGGGACCAAACCTCCCAATATGTTAACCTTTGAGGGGACGCCCAACCCATATCCAAACCATAGCATATTCCTTACAGTGTGTGGATATACTTATATTAAACAATGATTATTTATCTGAAATTGCAATTAATTGCATCTTGTATTTTATCTGGCAATCCTACTGTGGTTTATTGTTAGGTAGTGCTTTTATGATCAGGAAAGGAGACAGGAAATGAGCAAGGGCACAGAGGAGGGAGAGTGTAAATCATATTTAGGGAATAGGTTAACGTAGAGTAGGAGTGCAGTGAAAGGTATGTTGGAATTATCTGCATATCAAAGTAGGGAAATAACTTAAAGCCACATCCTAGAAGGCTCTGAATGCCATCTGTCATATGCATGCTCTGCCAGCAATGAAGAGCTCTTCCATGTGTTAACAAGAGGGAAATTATATCTCCATCCATCCATCCATCCATCCATCCATCCATCCAAATCAATGTATCAATATGGCGTACTGGAAAGCATATATGCTCTGAATTTATATCTGATTATGCTAGTACTCACTGAGTGATCTTCTGCAACTCACAGCCTCTCAGCCTTAGTTCCCTGAGAAATGGTCATAATTAGAGCACCATCCTGTACTTCCTAGTGACACACAATCACCAAACAGACAAGGCCACCCCGAGTGTTTTGGGGGTGAGTCATTTGAAGGTTTCAATACTGTCTGTTTATACCCTTGTGGTCTCTAAAACAATCCTCTCAGTCTGTTTCATCCCTTGCAAAAGCCCTGGACCTTATCTCTGTGTGGTCACCAGTGGGCAAGGACTGCATCCCTGTCTCCTCTGCCAGATCAGTACATTTGTGTATAGGTGGGTGTTGTGACTTGTATGATGTGTTACAGACGGTTTCCACACTCATTCCCATTGAACCTTCAGAGAGACCATTCAGCCATCATCGAGGATGGACTAGAAGAGGCCAGGGGCCACAGACGGAGGCGGTGAGACCATGTGCTTGTGATATTCCAGGCGAGCTGTACTGAACACCTGAACTGGAGTAGTGGAGAGGTGAGCTGAAAATGGAAGGAAAAGATGCAACAACACAGAAATAAAAACAAAGGGAAGTTCTGACACCTGCATTTTGGTCTCCTTGACATTGCTTCCATTTCCTCTAGGGACATGTCCTGGATAAGGGTGAAACCGGATGCTCCTTGGCAGTTTCAGATGACACCACCCCTGACTTTCCATTGGATAAGAGAAGGCCCAAAATAGCCTCTGGTCCCATAGGCTAGTGATTACGGGGACTCAGATTCCTATTCTGAAAACCCGGGGAAGAAGCCAGGCATTTGCCCACTTACCCTCTTGCCAGCTGACCTGGGGCATTAGCACCCTGGTGCCTGCTGACGCAGACCATCTGCCAAATTCGATTAGCCCCGTGGCCTGGCTAAGCCGAGCATGTCCTGCGTTGCTGCTAAAAGAAGCCCTCCAGGAAGGGGCCGTGAGACTCAGAGATGTTTTTTCCCTACTAAGTGTCAATCACTACTGACTGCTTGGCAGATTGAGATAGGAGTGGGGATACATGAAAGTATTAGAAGGAGCAGAAGACAAAGCCAAATATTAATTTAATGGTCACTTCTGAAAACCGAGAAAACACTCCAAACAATCAACATAGACTGTTTTTCTTCTCTTTGCTTGAACTGTTTAAAGTCCTTCAGAGTCCAGCAGAATAAGCCAAACATTAGTGAAATGACATGCAGGGGCGTGTTGCTGGCTCAGAGTAGGCTGTTTGGAAGTGGGACGGGTGGTGACCTGCCTGTGAGAAGTCCATGGCGCTCTGTTCTCCACCCTGGGCATGTGATTCTAACCAGACAGGACCGTACTCCTAGAGGAAATTCAACAATAGCAGGAGCACAACCATGTGATTCTAATAACTAGGGTCCAGTTATTAGAATCACACGATCAAATCCTAGTCCCCAGGTTAGAGCCCTGCTTCCTGTAGGCAGAATTCTCTAATATCCTGACTCTTGTTTACCTGAAGGAAGAGGAATCTAGGGTGGCAATTCTATCCTGGATGGTCAACAAAACTAGTGGGAAGACTTTTCAAAGTACAGATGCCTAGCCAGGTGTGGTGGTGCGTGCCTGTAATCCCAGTACTTGGGAAGCTGACACAGGAGAACCTCAGGTTTGAGGCCAACCTCAACAACTTAGCGAGGTCCCTCAGCAACTTAGCAAGACATATCAAAATAAAATAGGTCTGGGGGTGTAGCTTGGAGGTAGAATGCCTCTGGGTTCAACCTCCAGAAACAAAAAATAATAAAATACAGATGCCTGGGCTCCACTTCCAGAGATTCTGATTGAACTCATCTGGGGTAGGGCCTGGGTGTCAGTATTTTTTTTTTAAGTTCTCTCTGTGATTCAAATTTACAGGTCAGAATTGAGAGTGATTGGTCTGGTGGCTAAGATTGGGGCCTGAGGATAATAGAGACATGGCTTCGAATGTAACTGCATCACTTATTTACTGTGTGACCTCAGGCAAGTTATTTAGGCTCCCGTGTTGTCAGTTTCCTTGCCTCTAAAATGACACCTGTCTCGTGGCTGATGAGTATTTTACATAGCATGCAAAGCATGTAGCATGGCATCTGGTGCAAACTAGGGATATAGTGTTATTGTCTATTGCCAAACTCTTGTCCTTGTGTTCAAGCGGTGCCCAGGGCGCTCACCCTGTACTGGCTGGGCCTCTCGCCTATGGGTCATCTATCTGAAGCCCATAGACCCCACTCTGAGAGAGATGTGCATGTGTATGGAACACGTTTCACCCTTTCACATCTTCTGCTCAACCTCAGGGGCACATCCACTCCTCAGCACCTATATGATCTGTTCTCAAAAAATCTGGGAAGACCAGGGGAACAAACTACATTCATCTTTTGGGTCAGTTCTATTCAATTGCAGTGATTACACAGACTATGACCTTGAGAAGAATTCTGAGGCTGACGTTGTTCTCGGTTAGGACTTTGTTTTTTGTACTGAGGATTGAACTCAGAGGCATTCTACCTCTGGCTACACCTTCAGTCCTGCACCCCTTTTTTTAAAAAAAAATTCTTACTTTGAACCAGCGTCTCACTAAGTTGCTGAGGCTGGCCTCAAACCTGTGATCCTCCCGTCTCAGCCTTCCAAGTACTGGGATTACAGGTGTGCAACACCACCCCTGGCTCAGGTAGGCCTTATTAATGATGTCTGCAATATGTGGAAAAGTGGAAGAGAGGTGGTGGGCACTGCTGTCCAAGACTACTGCAGAGCCAGCGGGACCTGGGTCATTGTTCCTTCTCTTCTCCACCAAGCCCAAATACAAAATAACTGCCAAGTATTGACCCTGGGAGGACTGGGCATTCCTGAGTTTCACAAGTGGTTCCAGAACACTCTGCCCGTCTGCCCAATCCTAGCAATTTGCAGGAAGCCCTTCAGATCTGCTGTGAGATTGAAGGGATGACAGCTGCCCTATTTCCAGGTATTGGAAACAGCTGGCACAATGCTCCAGGAACCTGCCCTCGGATTGTCCCGCCCAGAGCAAGGTTGTGTCCACTTTGGGGAGGGGCTTCATGCAATGTGAGCCTGCTTGCATGTTAGCCCTTAAAAGAGCCAGCTCCCTTGAAAGCTAAAAATGATAAGCACCCCTAGTCTTCTTCCTTGTCAGCGGAAGTGTAAATCCTCTTTGACATGTAGTCAGCTATTTCCCCTCCTTTTTGCTTCTGTGTTTTCCCAGTGCTCTGCACACTCTTTTCACTTTTGCAGTGGTTAGGAGAGTGACTTGGGGTCCAGGCTGCGCAGGCTCCAGCCCCTGCCACTCACTAGCATTGTGACCTTGGGCAACTTAATCCATCTCTCTGGGCCCTGGTTTCCTCATCTCTAAGGCAAGAATACTAGATCTACCCCCTGGTTTAGGGGTTGATATGCAAGGGTCAATCTGCGTAAGGCCGCTTGAACACTTCCTGCTTACAGTAAACTCTGGTCACTGTCACCGTGTTGTGGGCTGGGTGCACGCCTCTGCTGGGGGCAGAGGGCTGAGGCAGGGCTTTCTTGATGTGCCCATGGCTATTTTCAGAAAAGTGATTGTGGCTCTGTTTCTCTTTCAGACGACATGAGTTTATCCATTCCATCCTGGCTTCAGTCCTCCCATTCGGCTGGGATGGCACTCAGGGATAATGGGCTTCCTTTGGAATGTGCAGTCTAGAAAAACACCATTTGCCTTAATGTGTGCAGTGGCCATGGCTTAACTACCAAGCAGTACTGCTAGTGGGTAAACACAGACAGTATGGGATCCCTCCCAGGAGGGAGAGAATAAGAGAGAAGAGTCTCTGAAGTTTGCGCTAGGTGAGGCCAGCTCACTGCCAGTGAAACAGGACCACTAAGAGTTTGCAAACACATTTTGAGGCTTTCCTATAAACTCAGCCCTTGTGTGTGTGTGTGTGTGTGTGTGTGTTACTGGGGATTGAATCTAGGGGCATTGTACCTCTGGGCAACATCCCAAGCCCCCCTTTTATAAATTCTTTTTGTTTTGAAACAGGGTCTTGCTATGTTGCTGAGACTGTCCTCGAACCCACCGTCCTTCTTTCTCAGCTTCCAACTTCTGGGATTACAAGCGTGTACCACCAGGCCCGGCATGAACTCAGCACATTTCTAAGTGCTTGATGTGTATTGCCTCTTGTGAGTCTCACCAAGTCCCAAGGTAGGTGGTAGTGTTTTTACCTGTTTTTTTTTTTACATGTGAGGAAACTGAGGCACAGAGAAGGTAAATGACTTCCCCAAAGTCACACAGCTCTAAAGCAGAGTTGGAATTCAGACCCAGGGGTCAAGCTCCACAATCTGTAACCTTAGCTACTGTACTATGTGCTACTGTGTGCATTGTGAGAAGTGAGAAGCTGGGTCCCAAAGGAAACAAAGTCCCAAGGTCATCAGGAGGGAAGCTGGGCTTGAGGTGGGAGCAGATGTGGATGACCTAGAAAGCAAACATGGATTTCTTCAAGATTGAGGTCCAAAGGACTCTGGGCCAGGAATAAGCCGAAGTCAGCTGGCTGGACTGAGGAATTCCAGACCTTGGTATACCAGGGAGGGTTATCTCCCTTCTGATGTGCACCAAATTCCAGTTTAGAAACTACTTTCAATGTGGGGGCTCAAGGGAGTGTGCAGCTTAGCTCAGAATGACCGTCCTCATGATTTACCATGAGACACTCTTGTCCTCCAGGCTCTCCTCCCAGGAAGAGGATCGATCCAGAGCGTCTGGGGTGGTGGCGAAGCGTGTAGAGAGCTGCGTGTCCTTGGTAAAGGTATAAGGCCCAGAGGAAGGAGACACCAGCCCGTTTTGTTTCAGAGAGTTCTATAAACGGTGACTCTACAGGATGCAAATCTAGAAGTTTCTCTGGGGTTTCCTGATTCTGCGACTCAGCCAAACACACTGGCTCTCCCTTTGTCAGGCACCTCGTAATACGGCACACGTAAGAGGACTCAAACGTGGGGAAGCAATAGCGCCTAACTTTGAAAGGAAGCTTAGAACCAGGCAGGAAAGGTTTACACCTTGAAGAATCGTTGGGCATTTTCTGCCTGAGTGTCCCAGAGTTGGTAATGTTTCTACAGCTGCATATGAAGTACAAACCTTCCTTGAGGCACATTCCTCCTCCCCAACCCCAGCTGGTCCCAGAGTGCCCCCTATTTCAGTTTTGTGCCAAGTGCCAAGTCATAAGGGCACCAAGAATGGAGGGAAGCAGCAGATGGACAGTGAATAATCTCAGAATGTACCCCAGCCTCTAAGTGCTTTGGAAATCTCTTTAATCTTTTTTTTTTTTTTTACTGCAGAAGAAAAAGTAGGAGGAATGGAATTGCAGCGTCTTAAAGCTTGAATTTACTTCCAAGACAGTCCAGTTTGGCCTCCTCCTGTGAGAAATGAGGGCTTAGAGGATCAGAGACCCAAAATGGGTTGGTCAGCCTCGTTGAAGACCGACCTAACAGGACTCCCGGCTCCTAAGCCAGGCTGTTAGACTTCAGTTTTCCATCTTGCCTGATGGATGGGAAGTACATCTATCTGGACACCCTCCCCTCTATCCCATGAACAGAAAAATTTTCAGATGCGGTTTGAAATCTAAAATGTGCAGGAGTATGCACACACAAAGACATAGACGTACACACAGAGATGGCGTGGGGATGGGAATAGATTATGTTCAAGTCTTCATTTCCAGAAACCTATTCCTACACTCAGGAAAGGGTAAACCACAAAGACGGGGGAAGCTCTTCGTATTTATAATCTGGTCATTCTGGAGGGGTGAACCTGGTACTTCTCAGCTGGATGTTAATAGCGGATTAATTCAGGATGCTTATTCAATTTATGCCCAGTATAGCTTTATTTCACAGAGAGAGGGCCGTGTTGGCATGTGCAAAGCCCAGCTCCCCAGATGGAATAATCTTTTCCTTATTAATTTGCTGCATGTTGCTCTCATTTCTGGCAGTCGTTTCGAACGTGTTACAAACGACTACATGCTCTGGGCCCCAGATCCACTACTGCTGTGACTTTGAAAGGAAAGGAAAAATAAATTGTTGACTATAAACTGCAGTGAACTTTTCTGGCCCAAATTTCCACATTCGCTTTTAAATCCCCAGTGCGCTCTCTCCACACTAAGCATCGCTCCACCTCGGAGCACCCGCTGCTCTTGTGTTTTAGGAAATGAAAATCTAGATGGGTTGAATGGTGTGTTCAGGGCCACGGGAAGACATCGTGCCCTGGCTAGGATCAGAACTCACAGTCCCAAATTCTTGGGCTGTGCTATCTTCCTATTATGTAGAACACATGGAAGGTCGATCGTTTAATCCCCTTTGCCCAGTGGACACAGAATGAGCTGGAGGGCATGCTGAAACACAGATAGATTACTGGGCCCTAGCCCCAGAGCTTCAGATTCAGTAAGTCTAAGGTGAGGCCTGAGGATGTGTGTTTCTAACACGTTCCCAGAGTTCCTGCTGCTGCTGCTGGTGGTTGAAGACCACACTCTTGAGAATCACTACATTAGTCCAATGGGAAAAGAATATCAGTCCAAATAAATACTGCTTAGTGTCTTTTAGGGGTCTCTGCTGTTTAAGGGTTTCTGTTTCATGTCTCTTTCCTTTTTCCCTTCTGATGTACACCAAATTCCAATTTAGAAACTCTGTGTGTGTGTGTGTGTGTGTGTGTGTGTGTGTGTGTGAGACTAGGGATTGAACCCAGGGGCATTCTACCTCTGAGCTACACCCCCAGCCCCCCCCCTGTTTTTTGCAACAGGGTCTCGCTAGGTTGCTGAGTATCTTGCTAAATTGCTGAGACTGATCTCGAACCTGTGATCCTCCTGTCTCAGCCTCCCAAGTACTGGGATTACAGGCATGCGCTACCATGCCTGGCTCTAGAAACTATTTTTTAAATGATGGGGCTCAAGGAGTACACAGCTTGACTAAATAAATTTGAATGGGCACTGTAATACTTGATATGGATTTTTCCAAAATGTGGGCACTCAGGCTAGACAAATATATTTCCCCTGGGTTCAGCCATTCTACACAGATCAGCTCCTGGTTTCTAAGGAACCATTTGAAATAGAAGACAGTACCAAAGCGCAGTGCTGTGGAGGCATCCTCAGGCCCTTTCTACATGGAGAGCGTACCCCTCGAGCTCAGTATTTCCATCAACACTTTTTGGTCATTCATATACTTAACACTTTTCTGTCATTAATTGCAGCATTTGGCGTGAGATTTTTTTTCAGGACAGAGGGCTCATTTTTCCAAAGGAAAGTACTTTTGCTTTGTCAGATTAAAAAAAGAATTAGCAGCTCTCATTTAAGTGTATAATGAATGCAAAGGTCTTGTTTCCCATGCATGGTGGGATTATTAACTAGAAGACTAGCTTTTACAATTCCATGATGCTGCCATTACCAAGCACACAGGATTGATGTTATTCAGAAAAGCAAATGCCAGGTTGGGGAGCACCTGACCTGGTGGTTTGTGCCTACCAAATTATAAAAGGGGTTGAGGTATAGGGCTATGGAAATCCTACCATGCCACATAAGTAGCCCTTTTAATTAATGAGGAATATAATGTGTAAAAGACCATAGTATCTTTCTGTCAATGTTTAAACACTCTTCAGGTAATTTACTGAATCTAATCACATATCAAGCAAGGGGGTTGTTTTTTTCTTTTCCTACAGAGAATAGTGGCTAGAATAGATGAAGATGCTTAAAAGACTGAGGGTAGGGCGCGGGCAAGGTGTTCACCAGCTGGAATGGCCACACAGGCTGGCTGGTTTGCGGTGGCCGCACCCACTCTACTCACTATACTTGGCTCTTAGGTGGGGAGTTCACCAGCTACTAGTTCAATATAACTAACAAGAATCAGATTCCTAGCCACTCCCCACCCCAAACAACCACTTTTATTTTTTATTTTAATTTTTATTTTTAGTACCAAAGGTTGAACCCAGAGGCATTCTACCTCTGAACTACACTCTCAGCCCTATTGCATTTTTTTTTTTATTTTGAAACAGGGTCTCGCTAAGTTGCTGAGGGACCTTACTAAGTTGCCGAGGCTGGCCTCGAACCTGTGATCCTCCTGTCTCAGCCTCCCAAGTACTGGGATTACAGTCATGCGCCACCACACCCGGCCCAAACAACTAATCTTTAAAACAACAGTTAGCCCAAAACTAAGAATGGCCCAGGAATGCTACTAATTTTGCTTTGAGTTTGGATCAATTCTGTGGTTGGTTCTTTCCATGCTAAATACCTCATCTACCTACATTGATGTCTATGTATTTTTTTCTTAGCAATTAACATTCTTTACTATCACTGGCTTTCCAAAAATGCAGTCATTTCATTTTGACTTATAGAACAGGCCTGATGTTAGAATACAATAGAGGAGGCCTGTTTTACTTTGGGCTTAAACTCTAGTGCTGGCTGAACTGTGGCGAGGCCTGAAGTCTTTTCATTGCAGTTCAAAAGGCGTTTGTCATTTTGTCTAAAGTCTAGTAGCCAATTAAGTGAACAAGGGGCATTTTAACTGATTCACTCTAAGATTCAGCTCAAATCCTCACTCCGAATTGTGATATTATTCACAGAATTCACATAACTAATAAAAAAGACTTCATAGACACAGCCAGTGACCACAAAAGCAATGGTCTGAATGATTTCCAAGCTTCTGAAGGATTAAATAGGCTTAACAGCCTACCCAACAAATACAGTACAAATTGGTTACCCCCATTAACCCCCAGTTGGTTAATTTAGTAGATGCCTCCATTTCATTCTCTGGCCTCTTCTTCTGATACAAATTTTGCCATATTTGCCAAACTCGGTTAACGTCAAGTAATTTGGATGTCACATTTAATTCTCACTTCTTATTATTCAACCCTTGTGAAAATGTTCGTCCTTGTCAACTATGAAAATTGGTTCAGCCTGAAATAGAGCAAAGTTCTAATTCCATGGCCGCACTGTCGTGGCTCCTCTCCCAGTGCAAGTTCACTGGACAGATGAGGACAAAGCGACTCACTGGATTCAATCTGTTCTGCCATGTACACAACACAAGTCCATGTTTGTTATGACTTTCCTGATCCTTATTTATAAGACAATAACAAGAGGAAACCATGTGTGTATGTTTGAAATAGAAATGATACATCGTACAGATATAGTTCACCACGTTCTGGGATGGGTTGTTCAGTGTTCAAATGGGGAGTGTGAAGCGTAGGAACAGATGCTTTTTTTCCTTAATGGCCCTTTCTCTAATTTAAAATCCTTCCATTTATTTCCCTAAGATTTAGTGATAACTTTAAACACTTTAACTAAATTACCCAGCGGCTTGGCAGCCATCACGGAGGCAAATCTTTTTAGAAATCCTAGCAATCTGTTAGATCATGGGTACTATGATATAAAATCTTTGTGTTCCACGTACAAAAATTAAATCACTGCAACGGATACAAATACGGACTGCGAATGGCATCATTTCCAAACCGAGGGTACATGACCTGTCTCCAAATATTGAATTTCTATAATTTTTTTCCAGTAGTTGGCTTTCTAAATTTGGGACAATTTATTCTCATTATCCCTAAGTAAACCTACTTTGATTTCTTTAACAGTTATTTTATAATCAAATAGAGCCAGCCAGCCCTGATTCATGGATCCTGATGTTGCTAGGATACATGGCTTGGTATTTGATGAAAGTATATCACTTCAAAGGGGAAAACTTTCAAGTGTCCTAGAAAATGACACTCTGTCTTCCACCATGGAAGACAGATCCAATCCTCGAGCTTCTCAGAAGCTCACAACGGCAGGATTGGCCTCCCCATGCTTTGAAATTAGCATCCTCTCTGGAGGGCTGTTCAACTGCTATCACTACTCAGGTTGGTCTTAAAGCAAGGAACACACGTATTTTTAATAAAACACGTTTTCATGTTTGTTTGACAGTGAAGAGAAAAAAACCCAGAACCCCCAGATTTTTATGTACTTTGAAAATATATTTAAAAACATTAAAAATTCTATATTTAAAACATATATTATATGTTAATTGGTACACTTAAATAGAACTTGTATTTACAATAGGTTTCTGATGCGGTTAAGTTTTAATGCCAATTTTTTTCAATAACATAATTATATATAAATATACTAAAATACAATAAATATTTTTTTCTTGTTTTACATGGTGAATAATATCTTTACCATAGAGAGAACAAGGCCACAGACATTTACTTACATTTTCAATGGGAATCACCATAAAAAAGCAACAGGCCTGCTGCCACGCATGAGACAGTTCTGCCACAAAGAGACCACAGCAAGACTTTAAAAACGGAACAGAACAGAACAGAACAGAACAGAACAAGAACGAACAGCAACAGAGAGAGATTTTGACAAAATAAATCTTAGGTCAACATAAACCACCAAGCATGTGACTGTGATGTATCTCATTGGGTAAGAGAGAGCCACTGACCACACAATCGCTGAATGTCTCCTACGAAACCACTTAACAGATCTGGCCCTTGCAAGACTTTCAGATCGTGATGGGGATTTTTGTTGTTTGTTTGTTTGTTTGCTTTGTAAATATTGTCCCTCAAAAGGAAGCTGCAAAAAGTTAACTTACAGCAAATATTCCCAAGGCATTCCTTACAGATGAAAAGTAATTACAAAGATAATGTTGTCAAACAGCACAAAACAAACCTATACTACTACATAAAGTCTTCTTTTTGAGACAGGGATTCCAGTGGTACTATAAGACAGGCTAGTTCTTAATGAAAGACTGAACAAACAGAAAATTTGCTGATGGAATCTTTACTCCCCGGGTCACAGTGGACATCCTCTTTTGCTTATCCCCCACCCTACTAGAATGCTGCAATAGTTTGCAGTCTTTGTCCTCAAAGACACTGGTCCAGGTGGTAACCACTAACCTTTCCAGGTTTGGGAGTGGGCTAAGTGGGTGAATAAGCTCACCAGGGTCCATTTTCCCCAGGAACACTATTCCAGGCTCCCAACTTGACTTCCCCTAACCCCAAATGGCAGAGGTGAAGCAGGGACCCTCTCCTTGAACAGACAGAATGGGCAGGGGGTTGCTGTGACCTTCACTGAGGAGTAAAGTTTTGTCAACTCTGTCCTGGCCTCTTCCATGGAGCAAGGCACCTTCCCATCTTGTTTCTGGACAAGATTTCTATCCTTTCAGGCCTTGATCATTCAGCCTGAATTTTGGGGCCTTTTCCTGTTCTCTTTCCTTTTACCAAAAGTTTTCAAAAGATGAACCCTGGTTTCCTTGAGTCTAGTTTCAAAGCAAGTAAGCCTTCCTGTAGCAAATATCTTCTATCTCATTACATCAATCTCCTGATCACAAATGCCATCTTTGGCTCCAAATCTGCTCCAGGCTAGTCCAACTTTATGCACAATTATCCGGGAGAGGAATGGAGCTGTAAGTCAGCGTGAGTACAGTCCTCCAGCTGAGAACCTCTTGAGCACAGTTAGATAACGTAGGCACTTAAAGCACGAGGTCCAAGCAACTTGACACATGTCATTCCAGAGCCACCGCTGAAGGGTGCTTCTGAGGCCTTCCTTGTGGAATGTCTCTAGTGCCATTCCTCACCTGCACCTAGACCTTGGGATGGCCTCTCGAAAACTCCTCCTGCACTGCCAGGAAATGGTATGTCAGCTCCACCCAGCCTCCTTCTGTCTCATTTCACCGGCAATGCAGATTCACTCTGATCTAGGTGTTTCTGAGTTCAAACAGAACTCTACCTTTCACTTGCAAGACACTGTTAAACCTTACCATATATATTTTTTAGTCATTACCATGATTTGCCCAAATGTTTACTCCTCATCAAAAAGAATCTTGATTTGGGTGTTTTTTTCTTGCGATCTTTTTCTTTTCTTAAAAAAAAAAGTCACTATTCTCCATGAGTGCCATGATATGACACAATTTATTCACTTGTTCACAGCAGTGGTAAAATATTTTAGAGCGCGCAATTGATTTTTCAAAACAAAGGGGGGGCCAAAGAGGGAGGGAGGGAGGGAGGGAAAGAATGTGCTCTGACCAAATGTAGGTCTTTCTGATAAAAGAAGCTTTCCTTGACCCACCTACAAATGGTGGGCGTGAAGGGGGAACCTGGGAGGTGCAGAATTTTTATTCGCTTTCCAGTCTCTGATTGATATTGCAAACATCTTTACAGTATACAAATGTTATCATTTATCAACCAGAAGAGATATCGAAGAAACTCTTTCTCCATCCCTACTCCCTGCAAGAACTAAAATAAAAAGAAAAACAAAACAAACAAACAAAGAAAACACAAAACAAACAAAAATATACCCCTCCCATCCCCCATCCCCCTAAGCCAGTAAAGCAATGACAACAGCACCTTGACATTGTTTTAATTCCAATGCTATCAGAAGTTAAAAGCAGTAAAACAGATAGAATACTAACAAGAACGAAGATACTTACTGTCTAAAATGTAAACGGAATGTTTTGGTTCAAATTTTTTGTTTTTGTTTTTTTTTTTGTCTGTTTTCTGAAAGAGGACAGTTTATTATCAATTCACAATTAAAGCAGCATGCAATTTATTATTATTTTTTTAAACTTTTTATGTTTTCAATTCTTGGCAACGGCAACAAACCACAACATTATCGAGGAATGTAATGCAGATTTTTTTTTTTTTAAAGTTGTGCGCAAATGACTGTTTCCCTTCTGGTCATGGATCTGTCCAATAAATAGATTGTAGAACCACTGTACTGTATAAACTTCATTTATACATGCAGTTCATAAAATTATTTTTTCTTAACTGAATAATTTACCCTGTTATGTATATATACAAATAGATAATTTTTGTCTCAATATAATCTATACAACATAAATCCACTATCTTCCCCTTTTAATGGTCAGTGTACATACACAGGAAGTGTCTATCCTTATGAATCGCCAGCCAATTCTCTTTTTGCTATCCATGGTAAGGGCCCGCACGTACGATTGGGTAGTTCGGCATTGGGAGTTCCAATGCCTCTTGTCTATGCCCCTGCAGCCTTCTTTCGTGTAACCCATGGGATTGCACTTGGTCTCGTAGAAGTATTGCTTCAGTTGGCCTTTCGACACGGGGACTTTTTCCAGGACTGTGACCGTTCCACCCGACATGTCCACTGCAGTCTTTTTATCTGCGGCCGTTACCCACTCGCTAATACTGTCACACACACTCAGCTCCCCGCGGCGGGCGGGATCAGAGTGGCGCCGGACCCTCATCGACATGTTTGCAGCATCCAGGTAATTTTTGTATTCCTCAAGCAGAAAGAGAAGAGGAGGCTCCAAAGGCACTTGACTACTGAGCATCACCCTGGAAGTGTACAAGTCCGCGTCCTTATTGTTTTCTTCATGGGGTCGAGCTTTCTGGTCCTCATCCAACAGCTCTTCGATCACGTGTTCAAAAGTGTCAGCCAGTGACGTCGTCATCCCCCGGGAACCTGCCTTGGGCCCATTCACGCTCTCCAGAGTCCCATGGGTCCGCACACCTGGGTAGGCCAAGCTGCCTTGTCCTCGGACGTTTGCTTCTTTCATGGGGGCAGCCTTCATGCAACCGAAGTATGAAATAACCATAGTAAGGAAAAGGATGGTCATCACTCTTCTCACCTGGTGGAACTGCAGGGAGAAAGCAGAAAAACAGCACACACAAGAATGGTTAGGGCTTTCTTTCACAGGGACACCATGTGGCCCATCTGACTGCAATTCCAGACCATTCTGCAGGGTCAAGGTTTTTTACGTCTTGATGATCAACTCCAGCTGCACCCGACACAAATCAATGTCAGCAGTGTGCAATATGTGCTTTAATATAAACCAGATACATCCAGTGTTTTCCCCAAGATTTAGCATATAAACCCAAGATTAAATGGCTTCTAAGCAAGTGAAAAAAATTGTGGCTTCATTTCTCCTCTTTCCTCCCACTTTAAGCAGCTTTGTAAGTTTAATTTTTAATGATCTCTGCTCATGCTGTCACAAGAAACACAAAATCAGAAATGTTACTAAGCAACAATTGCAAGTGTAATTGTAATTTTTTTTTTCCAAGTTCGCATCATGGTCCTTTGCAGGAATGTGTGACAAAAAAAAGTGGTGGTCTGAGGGTTCTTTCTAGGTATGTAGGTTTAGGCAGGAACAGGACAATAAAACAGTAATCAGAGAGCTATAAGGAGCCTTTACATGGACTTTTATTCTCCCATGGAGATCATCTATTTTAGCAAAGAAAAAAAGATAGTTTCATAGGGCCATTGTGTTTTACAGATAAGGAAACCAAGGGCCATATAGGATTTGCCCCGTGTCATGAACAAAGTTTATATTAGAACCTAGGACTCCCGACTCTAGTGTTCTTTGTACTATACCTGGGTGGTCATAACTGAAAAAGTTTTGCTTATTCCTAAACAGGAATCATTTTCTCTATGTTCAATTTAAAGATGTATCTGTGCCTGGGGCTGATGTCATGAAAACAATGTGTCAGCTTAAGAAAAAACTGGAAAAGCCAGCATTAAAAAGACATTTAAGTCGATTTCAAATGCCTCCCATACGCAGCCTCCATGTTTATCTCTACAATCTCCCTGAAGCCCTCGCCTTTGCCTCTTCTAGTTGATATCCTGATCTAAAAAAGCTCAACTTCTCTTTTTATTGGAAATGTGGTCCTCTGTGTGTGTGCGCGCACGCGTGTGAACTTTGAGTTTATCAGACTTTTAAAAAGCTGAGTGGTACTTTACACACTCTTCAATAGGCAGCTAGTGCTTCTTTCTGTGCTTTTGAAGTTTCCTGGGAAGTCCCTTAACAGCACACCACAAAATTAATCTCTTCCTGTTTGCCAGAGGGTTTCTCTACTCTAAATTTGGCTCTCCATCTACAGGCATGCTCTAGGAAGCCAATTAGAAGAGATGAACAAGTAAAATAAAAACATACCTATGGACCAACCCAAGGTTACCGCCAGGTGGTGAAGGACTTCAGAATCACTTACCTGAAGCACTGTGTCCCTTAGCAGTAAAGAGTAGCATCCCCCAGCCCTGACACTCTAACTTTATTCCTACTTCTCATTCTGAAGCATGAACTTATAAAAAGACACACACGCACATACACACAAATACGCAAGTCACTATGCTGTGCAAATTCGTAGGAAAAGGGATTGCTTTCTGTCCACGAAGTATTCCTGAATACGAAGGTAACCTACCTCCAGTCAATAAGTCACAGTGCAGAAATGGCTGAACACTTAAGTATTGAAAAGCAAATGTTTCCGTTCTCCACTTTTGACAGAGATAACACTTTCTACTACCAAGGGACTTTATACCCCCCTCAATACGAATTCCCTTGCAGATTTGCTCTCACTTTGCATGAACAGTAAGCAAGCTTTAATTGCATGGATTCCACACTGATCTGAGGCTGGGAAGGGCAAATTAGTTTGAATAAAGTGCAGATGTTCATTCTGCTAATACTTAAAGTTTTATGAATATTCTGGATTCTGTATCATCAAAGAAATGGATCCTCTAAGGAGGTTTCTATTCTGGGCAGGCGATACTTATACCACTGAATGGAAGAAAACCTTTTCTCTTAATATTCCCAACCCAAATTAAAACAACTCAAGGGGCTCCTCAAATTTAGGTCAATGGAAGAATGCAAATTTAGAATATTTTACTATAGTCATATATATCACATTGGTGGAGATTTGCTATTATCAGCTATCTTTTTAATATCATATTTATCAAATCTAAGATGCCATTAATTCAAAACATACCAATCTATGTACCGCTAAGAAAAAAATGCAGCCAAACTATTGCTTTATCACTTCGAATTTTACTGTATATTTATAGAGTTCTTATAGACTTATTTTGACACATTTTATCCTATATAAATTTTGTGCCAATGTAAAAAAGAAAAGCAAAGTAAATAAATTTTTTAAGGCAGTGACAATTATGCTGTGACTAGTTAGCCAACAATAACATGATGACATCCACTAAAAGATACAAGCCAATTTGAAAAATGGTAAAATATAAAAAAGGTGAATTTTAGAATTAAGGAAATGTAAGTTTAATAAGTATTTACTAAGTTCCCACATTAACTGTCTATAATGGCCCAAGGTACTAAGGCTTTCTTTTTTTTTTAGGTACTGGGGTTACCCAGGGGCATTCTTCCTCTGAGCTACACCCCCAGCCCTAATTAATTTTTTTTTATTTTGAAGCAGGGTCTCCCTAAGCACAGATTTGTGCTGTTGGCCTCAAATCTGTGATCCTCCTGTCTCAGCCTCCCAAATATTAGGATTACAGGTGTGCACCACTGCACCTGGCTCTGAGGCATCTTAAGCTACAGAATTGGAAAACTGTTTTATTATCACTGCTTCAATAATGAGTCTTTTAATGATAGCTGTTTCTGTACTTGCCTAAGTTTACTCTGCCATTCACTGGTCTCATTTATCTTTTTACTAATAACTTTTTGATTAGAAAAAATAATTAATGCTTTCTGTATCATTTTCTTATCAGTTCCACAAAGAAATATTCCAAAGGAACAATCGGTATCTGAGTAACTATGACTTGCCTTTCATTTACTCAAAGCTGAACATCGGCACAGATTTGGTAATTCACTAAACGGTGATGAATTCCGGACCCATACCTCCAGACCTACCCTCTGAGTGGCACTTCTGCAATTCTACCTGCCTGCTGATTTATAAGGCCGTCAAATAAATGACTCCAACACCAAACTCTATACTTTTTGTCAAAACAGTGGTACTTCATACCTGTACTGTTTGAAATAATGGCTTCCTGATATTTGGGGGGCAATCTCACCATAGGCTAGAAATATTGGAATAGAGTCTGACAATACATGTTCTGCATCACCTTCAAATCCAGTCAGTAAAGATGTTCTGCTAACTTTGCCTTTAAAATATTTCTCCTATCAACCCTTTTTCTCTAGCCCACTGCCGCCATCTTGGTTCAGCCCTCACCATCTCATGTTGTGACTATAATGTCCCCCTGGGTATCTTGGCCATCCTTTCTGCTCTATTCAACTCTGTTGACCCCTTCTGACTAACCACTCTTTCACAAAAATTTGGCTTTATTTTGTTCCATAAGATCAAATCTAACCTCTGTTTTTGGTATCCAACACCCTCCAGAATCTGGTCTCACCCTATTTAGTTATCTCTCTCCTATTATTCAGTGCTTCGTTACTCCTGCCTTGTTGGCCTATACTACATTATTGCTTAGAAGAAACCTGTTCTACTCTTCTGGAAAATCAATCTCTCTCTCACTCTCATTCCCTCTCTACCTCTACCACTACCTCTACCTAACTAAATCTTGCTTATCATTCATGACCCTGTTCAAGCATTGTATCATACATGCCATTTCCTCTAATTAGTCCAGCACACACTGCCTTCCTTCTCCTCTAACACTCCACATTATGATCTTATTTAGGACTGTGTTCTCAACTCACTTGTTAAAGGTATTTGCTAATTATGACCAGTCCTCAGTTGCAAGATCAGCTCCCTGAGGGAATGGACCATGCCTGATCTTCCATAATGCTAACACAGAAAAATCAGTAGTCGTACTTAGTAACAACTTACTAATAGGTTTACTGAACTAACAGAAAATGAAAAAAGATGGTTCTGACACAATTTTCATAAGGAGCCTTTTCATTTGGAAGACATCAGTGAACACACTGAAATTCCTGGGTAAATTTTGGGTGTATTAACCCAAAATTGTAACCTCTAAGGAAGGTAACGTATGGCTATTGTTGGTTGTGATTTCTTGAGTTCTTCAAATAGGGTAAAATTTTACTTGAGTGATTAAGAAGAAAATAACACTACAACATACTAACCACTCTACTATATCTTGTACATCTCTACTTTTAATGGATTGATGGCGGACTTGGAAAGTGGTCAGTATTAATGTAGTAATAGTAATAGTAGCAAAACTTGGAATTTTCAATATTTTAAATTTGGGGGGGCTGGGCGTGGTGGTGCATGCTTGTAATCCCAGTACTTTGGGAGGCGGAGACCGGAGGATCTGGGTTTGCGGCCAGCCTCAGCTCTCTCTCTCTCTCTCTCTCTCTCTCTCTCTCTTTCTCTTTCTCCCTGTCTCTCTCTCTCTACCTAGTGAGGCCCTCAGCAACTTCGTGAGACCCAGTTTCAAAATAAAGTATAAAAAAATAGGGCTGGGGGTGTAGCGCGGAGGTAGAACGCCCCTGGGTTCAATCCCCGGTACCGCAAAAAAATAAATTGGGGGTACTTGGGATTGGATCCAGGGGAACCATACCATTGTACTATACTCCAACTCTTTTTATTTTTTATTTGGAGACAGGGTCTAGCTAAGTTACCTAAGCTGACTTCAAACTTGCAATCCTCCTGCCTCAGCCTCCCAAGTAGCTAAGATTACAGGTGTGTGCCACCTCACCCAGCTCAGACCTTAAGCTTGCTTTCTCTTATTTTTCAAAGCTCTGCAATGAGTAATTTTATATACTATATTTGGAAATCCTAAAAATTTAAATAAGAGCTTCCATGATAATCCTCCCATTTTTGTCTTTCAGATGAGTCTCACAGAAAAGATAAAGGAGCTGTGTAATATTGCTAAGTAGATCATTTGCTACTTATAGTTATCTATATATAGTTATAACTATATATATAACTATAGTTATCTTATAGTTAACTATATCTACTTATAGTTAAGAAATGCATTGGTATGCTCTAATTTTGTTCCAAGGCTTACAACAATCAACTCTTAGTCCTACTCTCAATAAACTCAATAGAGGGCATAGGACTAAAAAGAAAATCAACAAGGTAAAAAGAAAAGGAATGTTTAGTTTGAAGTGTGACTTAGAAGTCTTAAACCTGTCAGGAGGATATCCATGACAGCATGCTCTCCCGCTATTGTAGAGCAATAACTCATGCTGGGCTAAAAGACTGAAGAACATTAATAAACATCATCTAATTTGATTGCTACAAGATGGGACAGGTATTATTATTCCCATTACACAGATGAAACCATTATACTTCAGAAAGGTTAAGTATTATGTCAAATGTCACACAGTTAATAGGTCACCTGTCTCCTCACTCAAGCTTGTACCATTAAGACATGATGCCAGTTTTAGAATATTAACTACAGGGAGGTAAGAGGCTATGGCAAGAGAAGGAAGGGTCTTATAATTCATAGGCACAGTCTTCCACAGTTGTGTATATCCCGGAACCCAATTTTCTAAAGGCAGCCCCATTAAGATACTACTTTGTAAGATGGGATTAATCATGATCCCTGAGATCCTTCAACTTGTTAAGGCCCGATTACTCCAGTGGATGGAATTTCAGATAATGCGGTCTTCTTCTAAGAAAAGGCTTTGCAAAGAATTTAGGCATGTTAGAACTAAGTTTCCATGGCCAAAGTTAAGAAGAGGAGCCAAACAACAATACAGGCAATTCGGGTATATGGTGGTGGGGGGGGACGTATTATTGTTCCCAGTCTCTGAGTTTTGTCTGTGAGCACATAATCAAAGAAACATGGTTAAGTGATATGGTAGCACATTTTAGACAGACCTACAAATGAGAAGGATAATAATAATGTTGAAGAAATGATCAATTAATATTTAATTCCTAACATGCATACAGGATGCAAACCTATTAAAATAACACATTAGTCAGGCATGATGGCACACACCTGCGATCCCAGTACTTGGAAGGCTGAGACAGGAGGATTGCAGATTCAAGGCCAGTCTCAGCAACTTAGCTAGACCTCTAGCAACTTAGGGAGACCTAGTTTAAAATTTCAAAATAAAAAGAGCTAGGGGTGTGGTTTGAAGGTAGAATGTCCCTGGGTTCAATCCCCAATACAAAAAAAAAAAAAAAGAAAAAAAGAGAGAGAGAGAGAGAGCCTTACAGTCCAGGAGAGAAGTAGAACAAATGTGTAACTAAAATATAAAAATAGAAATGACCCAGGAAAAGTATGGATAAAATTTTAGAAAGAGAAAGCAGTTACTTCCAGGTGAGGAAGAAGAAATGCTTTGGGAAGAAGATTGGAAAGGATTTGAATGTATTCAGAAAAGACAGCAGTGGATGGACAGCGTCTTGATTAATGGTGTGGAGGTGGGAAGGTATGCAAGTAAGCATCAGAAGAGGACAGATCTGGACGAGGAATAGTAAGAAATAAGATCAGACAATTGCCAGATTTTGGAATGCTCCGAGGGTGATAATAAAAGAGATTAGATGTTGTCTTATGGGTGCTGAAGAGCCACTGAGAGTTTCTGGGCAAAGGCATGCTTCTAAAAGACCAGTTTGCCAGGTGTGGTGGCTTATACCTGTAATCCTAGTACTTGGTAGACTAAGACAGGAGGATTGTAGGTTCAAGGCCAGTCGCAGCAACTTAGTGAGACCCTCAGCAATCTAGCAAGACCCAGAGGTAGAATGCCCCTGGGTTCAATCCCCAGTACCAAACAAGCAAACAAAAGAGACCAGTTTATCAATGTAGCAAACTGGAAAAATGGATAAACTCGAAGAAACTAATGTACTGGTTTTACTCTTAGTGACTATTGACTTTCAAATAAATACTAAGTAGTTACTTAAGAGCAGACTTATGGATTTGGATCTATCTATCTATTTAGCTGGCTATCTCTACCTACCTATCTCTCTATTGAAATGGGTATCAAAAAGAAAGCAGTTAAAAAAAGTATTCAAGGCTGAGTAGTAACCATCAATAAAGTCTGGGTTGGCAGAAAGAACAGGACAGAGAGAGGTGGAGGTGGGGTGAAACTACAAACTTTCATTCCAATTATAGCTACACTGAACTTTGGTTCCTCAGCTCAGCACTTTTAATTCAAAGATCTCCAAACACTTTGCAAATATTAAGTAATTAAGACTCATTGGACCCTAGAGGTGTAGGTAACTCTAATTATCCCCATTTCATACAGGAGGAAAGAGGATCAGAGTTTTTAATCAACTCATCCGCTTGCTGTGGTTCCCCTGATAGAACAAGGTCAGCACCCAGATTCCAAAGGAAACTCTGCCTTGAACTACAGGTACAAGTTTGTTCCCTCCCTCTACATTATTTCTGCAGAATTTTCTAATTGTGTATGCATTCCTTAGCCAAGAGTAAATAAACAAACCAACAAAAACTACTGCAATGCTAAAAAACTCACAAATATTCCTCAAAAAAATAATTGAAAGTTGAAATCCATAAATAAAATGGAAAAAACGTAGCAATCATTACAGATACTCACCTACCTGTTTGGGTGACTATCCAATTGCAATTAATAAGTATTTGAGAAAATGATATCAGGTAATGTAGAAGTTTCAAAGCTTTGAACAAAGTATCTTTAAAAATGTACTTTTTAACCATAATGCAGTTTCTGTTCAAGGGTATCTAAATCGCTTCTGTGATAGTTAATTTTAGGTGTCAGCTTGACTGGATTAAGGAATGCCTAGAAAATTAGTGAACTATTATTTTGGGGTGTGCCTATGAGGGTGTTTCCAGAAGAGATTGGCGCATGAGTCAGTGGAGTGAGTGGAGAAGACCGTCCTCAATGTGGGTGGGCACCATCCAATTGGCTGGGGGCCCAGGCAAAACATAAACAGAAGAAAGGCAAGTTGGTCTCTCTTTCCTGGAGCTGGAATATGCTCTTCTTCTCCTGACCTTGGACATCAAAACTCCAGGCTGTCTGATTGCACCAGCAGTCCCCTGGGCTCTCAGGCCTTTGCATTTGGACCGAGCCATACTGTCAGCATCCCAGGGTCTCAAGCTTGTGGTATGGAGTTGAACACAGGGGCATACTACCTCTGAGCTACACCCCCAGCCCTATTTTATTTTTTATTTTGGAACAGGATCTCACTAAGTTGCAAAGGGCCTCACATTGCTGAGGTTGGCCATATATGTGCGATCCTCCTGTCTCAGCCCCCAAAGTTCTGGGAGTCATGGGACTTCTTATCCTCCATAATCACGTAAGTGAACTTCCCTAATAAATGCCCTCTGATATATATATCTCTCTATCTATATATCCCATTGGTCTCATCTCTCTGGAAAATTCTAATATAACTTCCTATGAAACCCAGTCCTTCATATCAGAGCACTCCCTGATGCCTTGATTTTCCCATGGCATTGAGGGGCACTTACAAACATTACTTAACCTTATTAAGATCGCCAGAGAAATTGCTGATTCTTAGTCCATATCTGGAGTACTACCTTGAGAAAAACAATGTATATTTCCCTGAATCATGCATTTAATGGATAAATTTGCATGCTTCTTTGATAGAAAGTACCATAGCTCTGGTCTGCTGTTACCTCCATCTACTCCCTCCCTCAGTACCCTGAAAAAATAAGACTTTTTCTATTGGTAGGTGACCTACCCTTCTTCAGAAGTCAAACCAGACCACATACTCCATAAGGATAGAGATCGGGTACCTAGAGCAATTTGGACAGTAGTCCAGTTGCACAAACTAGGTTCCTTGGACAGTGAATGACTCAATTCTCATTGTGTCGGTATTATTGGCATAGTATTTAGGGAGGTTAAAGTAAGACCAGTAAGTCCTGAAGTGAGTAGAAATGATGTCTTATATTTTTGAATAAGTGATTAAAAATACCTAGCACAAGGACCTGATCTGGACAGAGAACACCCCCTGGCATCCCAACCTCAAGCTGCCATTGTACAGGGGGTCCCAAGCGCTGCCATTATTGCTGCCCCAGGAAACCCGCTGCTCTTCTGTGATGGATAAAGGCTCCCAGGATGCCAGAGCCACCCACGGCATCAGTCCCACCCTTGCCTTGCCCTTTTCCTCTGTCTGTCACCAAGCAACTGCCTAAACAGCACGCGCCCCTAGTCTGTAATAAACAAGTCTTAGCACCAAGCATACACTTGTGTATCAAATGAGTAGGCTGTTAGAAAGTGCTTGTCTAAGAATGCTTTAAAACTACTGCTTTTTTTAAAACTTATAAGACCCGAATGACAGTTGACACTCAATTAAAAAGTGTACCCTCTTTAATTAGGATTCTGTTTTCTCTAGAATTTCAGGTGGGATTTGTTACAATTCGCTAAAGTTAGACTTAACTCTGTATCATTTACCAAATTCCCACACATGGTAGACAGTGACATTAATTAAAAAGATAATTGATTCCACTAGTTCCAAGAAGTTTTAGTGATTTACTCTGCAATAAACAACCCAGAAAAATGAGGGATGGATAAGTTTTGCTCAGTGAAAGGACCTTTCTAGACTAGACCCTATCTTCTGAAGTACATGGAACATAAATATCATCTTTATTTCATTTTATTTTTGCAGTACTGGGGATTGAGCCCAGAGGCATTCTACCTCCGAGCTACACCCCTAACCCTATTTTTATTCTTTATTTTGAAACAGGGTCTAAGTTGCAGAGGGCCTCACTATGTAGCTGAGGCTGGCCCCCAACCTGCAATCCTCCGGTTTCAGCCTCCCAAGTACTGGGATTATAAGCGTGCGCCACCATGCCCGGCAAATATCATCTTTAATGGTAGGTGTTCAACTACTAGGGAATCTTGTGGGGGGGAGCTATTCTGTAAAGAGCCAATGATTTTAGAAATGGTGAACAGGGAGATTAAAAATCACATCATTGTCACACAGACACTTAAATTGTACTTAAATGTATACTTTTTTGAATATATAGAAAAATTTCAAGCATAAAATTAATTTTATGCAGCCTAAAGTTTCAAATTTCAGATAATATTTTGAATGTTATATTTATAAATTAAGTATATTAATTCAATTCAAACTTGTTACAAAAATTCTTCAATAAAAAGAGATTTATAGGGCCTGAAATTAGGAGTTTTAGAAAACATAGATATGGGCATGGTGTGGTGTCACATGCCTGTAATTCCAATGACTAGGGAGGTGGAGGCAAGAGGATCACAAGTTCAAAGCCAGCCTTGGAAACTTAGTGAGACCCTGTCTCCAAAAGAAGGGTTGGGAAGGTAGGTCAGTGGTAGAGTTGGGTTCGATCCGCAATACTGCCAGCCAACAAACAAATAAACCCCCATAGTTATGGGATAAAATTCTATGGGCTGGCATTCAATGAAACCTTATTTCTCAAAGTGTGATCAATGGAGCAGCAGCATTAACATCACCAAGAAGCTTATAAGAAATGTGAGTCGCAGCTTCCCCTCCCTCATCCCATCCACCCCATCTGCTCCATTACAACCTGCATTTCAACTAAATTTATATACTTCAATGTGATTCATATACTCATTAAAATTGAGAAGCACTAGACCAAATAATAAAGAGAAAGGAAGCCACTTAAAGGAAATTAAAGGGTTAAAGTCAATGTAAGTAAGCATCATGGTACTTTCTCAGCATGTCATCTTTCCTCTTTGGTCCAACTTGTTTTTTTGGGACACACATTATGTGGGAAAGTATCTTTGCTTTTGTAATGGTATTAAGTAAAAACCGGGTTCTCTTTATGTCAACTGGCTTTTCCACTATCGTGTCTATGCCATAACGTGTATGATACCTGCAAATGTGATTGGCTAAGTAAGAATTTATGGAGTGCTACTGATCTAAATCTGAACTTCTACTCAATCATTAATTTTTACCCAAGCGCTATAAAGCAAGTGCAAGCATATTTGGCCTCCTGAATCGCCGAACACAGCCTCGTATCACTCACTCAATCAGAATCACACTGGAAATGATATGACTAGTTACAGCAGGTGGAAGAGTTCCAGGCACCTTACTTCAGCCAGATGTCAAATTACTTTCAACCAGATGTCTCTGGTTCTTGTGAGTTCGTTCTGCTCTGAAATGGTGAAGCAGAAAGATGGCGGCAGGGAGAACTCACCCACTCAATGGTGGATTTCTTATTTCTAGACTTGTCCTGAAACCGACCTATCTAGCTCTCACCTACCAAGTATCATGAAATTCAAAACAAAAAACAAAATAAAACAACCTCACTAAATAAAACAGCAACAGCAGCAACAAAACCCTAAAATACCTTAGTTTATGTATCAAGCACCAAAAACTCCCCCCAAAATGGAATCTGTCTCTACAACCAAGTGCCCAGTGGGTAGCCCCATGTCCCAGTTGGTGTCTAATATTTAAGATCATTTGCTTCAAGACTGAAGTGCCCCAAGTGGATAAAAAAGTTAGAAAACCCAAAGAAATATCTGTAATTTTTGGAATTGAACAAAAATATGAGGGTAGGGTAAAAGTTGGTGGGGTAATTTTGTGAACAAAACTGCAGACTGGTCCAATGTTCAGGCTTTTAACGAAAGACTATAACAATTACTAGATTCCAAACATCTAGAAGTCACAAAGTTCACCAGTCCAAACGTAAGGAACCCGCACTGGGAACCCTGCCTGATGGTGTGGCAAATCACTTGAAAATGGGTGGGGCTAACATGACACAAACCCATTTTCCCAGATGGCATCTCAAATTTTATTGAGTTCCACCTTTACAACATCAACACAGCTAAGGAACTGCCTCCTCCAAATTATACACAAGGCACACCTACTAACAGGGGATGTTATGAAAGCAAAGCAGGGCACTGACTTCTGCCTCCAAGAAGAAGCGTGCTCTGCACCAAAACAGAACTCAAGGATGATGCAATTGCATTCTTTGTCCTAAGGGGAGAACATGTGGTAACTCTCAAACCTGAGGATAAAGGGAATCCCCCTTTAAGAAAAGAGTTTGCCATTCTGTGCCGATTGGAGATATGCCAGAACAATCACAGTTTAAAACACAAACGAGGAAAAAGAAAGTTAAGGCTAATCTGTCTTACTTCAGTCTCCTTCTTCAGAACTGGCAGCTTTAATCAACAGGTTGTGAATAGAGCATTGCTGGACACCCTGAGTTCTTGCCATGAGATGCTATGGGAATTCTGACAGCTAAGAGCCGAAAGCCTACTAGATTCTGTTGCCACACAACCACGCTCCTAATGGACCCCAGAGCTATGGCAAAGGCATGCCCTTCCTAGTGTTTCCACAGATGGTGCTCCTGAAATTTTCCATAGCCAACGTATTCCTGTGGTTAATTAGTTATCGGAGCAATTTTCATCGTAGAAAGAATACCTGTACATAATTAGACACATCTTAGGACCAAACTGCAGGCTTCAATGTCATTCATTCAAAAGGGTTAAAGCCAGAAAGGGATAGATACATTTGGCCTGGTGAAGAGACCTCTCTAGATTAGACCCTGTCTACTGAAGTACATAGAACATCATACTTAAAAAAGCGAGAGGTCAAAATTGGTGGGGGAAGAAACTGGAAAGTTAAATTGCCTCTGGAGACAAAAGAATAGCATTACTTTTCAAAGGACTATCACCAAATCCTAGGGGAAAGATAAAATTAGCAAGAGAAAGCTATCAGCTCCCTAGTGCTCACCTTCATGAGACCATTTTCCAGGCTGAGTTGGTTCCATTCCACTGACGCGCAGAAGCACACACCACAGCCCTACTTCTGGGATTCACCGTCATAGCATACAGAAGTGTGTGGGTAGATGGTGAACATGTGTGGACACGCAAGCCTTTCTGCAGAAACTCAGTGTTCTGAGCATTAACGAGGATTAACCTGCACACATGGGGAAAACTGGTGGCTCCACACATCCAGTTGTCCTTCAGGTTATTTTTGCATCCAACTCTATAATTTCTTTAATTGCTTACTGTAAAGCACAGGAAAGTGCTCATTATTTGTAGCTTAATGCAGGAGGGAAAATAATTGAATATGTTCCCCTGCCCACTGCCCTGCCCCAGCTCCCAACTCTTCTAAGCATCACTGTTCATCTAAGTAGTACAAGTAAGGCAGTTTCCGGGGCCTATACATAATGAGCCATGTGGTCCCTATTTAAGAAACTGGCTGTGCTCCCAGCTACTATAAAATATAAGGAAAATATTAACATCTCAGATGACAAAAGATCCATATGGCTGGTCAAAAAATATCCACATCACTTAAGCCATTAGAATGCACCTATATGGATACATTCAATTCTGTAGAACCACAAGTACTAAGATGGCAAAAACTCTGTCTCTACCTATCTTCACTAAACTTTGATTCCTACAAATAGCATGCAAATGCCTGTGTATTGACTCTAAGCCATGGGATGGGGACTGGATTCCTACAGAATATCTATAAATAAAAACACTATTGTTGGTACTAGCAATGTGCATGGGGGAGATTTTTGGAAGATGCTCTGGGCAGGTGGATAAATGGTAAGTAATATATGATTCTCTTTGTACTGAACATGGCAAAAAGCTGGGCGTGGTTAGTGCATACCTGTAATCCCAGTACTTGGGAAGCTGAGAGTGGAGGATCACAAGTTGAGGTTAGCCTCAGCAACTCAGAAAGAGCTAACATTCATTAACTATGAGGTAGTTAATCTGATTATCCACAGTTTACAGCTGAGGAAACTGAGGCTTGGAGGGGTTAGGTAAATTGACTAAAACCATACACTTGACATAATGAAGATGCTTCCTTCCACATAGGGTCAGATGTAGATATGTTATAGTGTGTGTGTGTGTGTGTGTGTGTGTGTGTGTGTGTGTTACTAAGAACTGAACCCAGGAACATTCTACCTATGAGCTATACCCCCAGCCTTATTTTATTTTTTTTAATTTTTAAACAAGTTCTAAGTTGCAGAGGGCCTCACTAATTTGCTGAGTCTGACTTTGAACCCATGATCCTCCTGTCTCAGCCTCCTATGTACTGGGATTACAGGTATGTGCCACCACACCTGGCTAATATGTTCTATTTTGAGAGAGGTCTACTTAGCAAAGACATTCTTGCAGCCCGTATATACCAGTTTCATATATATTTAAGCAAAGCCCCCATGAAATTTTTGGATATGTAGTTTACTTACAAACTAATTCCATAGAGGTTGACCATAGCCCTAATGTCTTCTTGTTACTCCCCTCTTCCCAACATGGAATTATTTCCTCCAAGTACCAACCATACATGCTTACTTGTTAGGGCTGAATATAAAAACGATACATGAGGGTAATTTGTTAGAGACGTCTGAACATTTTCTCCTGAGATATCTTTGGGCATTGAAACAGAACCACAGGCTTTTTAGACCAGTAACCACAGCTACCAAATACTCCTTTGTCAATTCCACTTGAGTAAGAATGATTTCAATCAAGACCCAAGACCCAGGTGCCTTTTTAAAATGTAACTGTGACATAAAATCTTTCTTGCACCAAAACTGAACCCCCTCTATGTCTAGAGGCCTGGGACTCTAGTTCACCCTACTTGTAACCTTTGTCCTGTTCTTTAAGAATATAGCTGAGGGACTGAAATGTGAGTAAAAATAAAGGCATGGCAAATGAATCCTCAAGGAGTGTTTCAGGCAATAATGAAGACCACAGAGACAGCAGAAGAGATGGTCCAGCCCGGAGAGAGCAGCAGAATCACAGACTGCGCCAACGAGAGCAATCAAGGCAAAACATCCCAAGGAACAAAGGTCCTAGATGGGTTATCTCCTATCAAACTGGTACCTAGAAGCCCTGGCCATGACTGACAATGGCAGGGAGGAGAACCCACAGCTAGGCTGAGCTGATGCAAAACAGATACCTGGGCTGACACCTGGATGTGAGTGGCAGGGTAGAGGACGACAGCACAAAAGACAAAACCCCTTGCTTCTGGTCACTGTCAACCCTCAGGAGAGAGAGAAGAGAGCAGACTTTCAGAGAAGTAGCTCCAAGAAGCCTGAGAACAAAACTGGAAATGCCTGTTGTGAAAGCCTCACAGGTATTATTAGCAAAAGAACATGTGTATTTGTCAGTGGTGTGTCAGCTTTTCGGCAGTCCACCCTAATGCCCAGGAATGATCTCTTGTGTGGACCAGATATAGTCGCCATTGAGACTGTCTGAGTCCAATTAACACATGCTGGGAGAGGAAAGGGGCTTTCCCCTTCAAAGAGGCCCTGTCGAAAAGTTCTATTTGAAAAAGTCCATTTGGATTGAATAACCACTCTGGCAGGCTCTATTTGCCATACTTCTCTATGCAGTGGAACCAAAGGGATTTTTCCCCCTCTAAATAGAGCACTGTCTTGAGAGAAAAACAAGACTGAGACTCTTCCCAAAGAGAGTGACAAAGAACTATACAAGGATGTCTTGGAATACATGCTCTTTCAAAATGTGGAGATGTTATCTAGGTCATAAATTATGGTATTTTCATATGATTCCCTATTTGCATAGTGGAAGAAAACCACCTGGCAACTTTCAGGACAAACTCTAGCAATATTGCATCATAGTTCATTGTTTATATTGTATCCTGGCACTTTTATTTATCTTATAAAGCACTAATTATTTAATTACAAATCTTGGGGGATGTGCAGAATCATTTCTCAAAAGAGCATCCCTTGGGTATGAAAGTTAACAAGCTTTGCAAGACTTCCTCTGTGATTTGAGGTAGAGCTCTTGAACTCAGTTCCTGGAAATAATGTGAATAGCTGAGAAAACAGCACTGAAAGGCTGATACACAGTGCATCATGGTGGAACAATTTTCTTTTCTGTTCCAATAAACGGCGTTGTGTTATTTAGAGCCGGCATTGCTGCTTAGGTGAATAACGAATGCATGCTCAACTTTCCGTTACAGGAAAGTCTGCAAGTGGCAACGTGGGTCCATTCCATGTGTGTCACTAGAGCTGGCATGAGCCCATGTGCAGGGTGAGGCATTATTTCCATTGGAACTGGTGCCTACACGGGCTCTTGGAACCCTGCAGTAACCCTACTGCAAACTAGGGACAAGGTAAACAGCATCATTTAGAGGTTCACTTTCCATTTATCTTTTATTAAAAATTAAACATTTTTATTTGTTGGTGCATTGTAATTATATATCATAGTGGGGATCAAAATGATACAAGCATGCATGCACACAGCATTTGGTGTGTTTCCTCTTGCATCCCACTCCACTCTCCTCTCTTCCCTCCTGGTACATGTTAGTGAGATTGGTAGTGGCACCTGCATACATGGACATAGCATTATTTGAACTCAAACCTCATTTTTCCCTCCCCTCCTCCCTTCCTCAGTCCCCTTCCACTATTCTACTGGGCTCTCTCCTCATTTATATGAAGTCCTTTTTGTTTCCTATTTTCTCTCTAGTCTCCACATATGAGAGAAAACATATGACCCTTGACTTTCTGAGACTGGCTGATCTCACTTAGCATAATATTCTCTGGCTCCATCTATTTTCCTGCAAATTACATACTTTTGTTCTTTGTGGCTGAGTAAAATTCCATTGTGTGTTTATATCACACTTTTCTTTATGCATTTATCTGTTAACAAACACCTAGGTTGGTTCCCCAATTTGGCTACTGTGAATTGTGCTGCAATAAACATGGGTATGTATATATCACTATAGTATTCTGACTTTCTTTTGAAAAGACAATGAGGAGTGGTATAGCTGGATCATATGGTAGTTCTATTCCTAGTCTTCTGAGGAGCCTTAATATTGATCTCAATAGTGATTGTATCCCACCAATGATGTATGAGTTCTTATTTCCCCACATCCTCACCAGCATTTATTACTATTTATATGCTTAATGATTCTAACTGGAGTTAGACAGAATCTTAGTGTAGTTTTGATGTGCATTTCCCTGATGGTCAATGATGTTGAACATTTTTTATATATTTGCTGGCCATTTGTATTTATTCTATAGAAGAAGTTCCTATTTAGTTCAATTGCCCATTTTTTAATTGGGTTACTTGTTTTTTAGTGTTAAATTTTGTGTTATTTATATATTCTAGATATTAGTCCTCTATCAGAAAAGTAGCTGGCAAAGATTTCCTCCAATTCTGTAGGCTCTCACTTCAGACTCCTGATTGTTTCCTTTGCTGTGCAGAAGCTTTTTAATTTGATGTCATCCTATTAATTGATTCTCAGATTTATTTCCTGAGCTCTGGGGGTCTTAATGAGGAGGTTTCTACCAATGCCCATATGTTGGAGAGTTGGTCCTAAGTTTTCTTCTAGTAACTGCAAAGTTTCTGATCTAATTGTTAGATCTATCTAGTGCATCCCATTTCTCATACCACCTCACACACTCTGTTGGTGAGGCTACAGAGAGACAGGTATTCTATATATTCATGATGGGAATACCAACAGTTCAAGCCCTTTGTAAGACAATTAGGGCATACCTATCAAAACTGTAAGTAAATCTTCATGCTGACCCAGAAATTTCACTTCTGAGAACAAATGTACAGATACAGGTGCACATGTACAAAATTATGTATATATGAGGTTGTTATTTATAACAAGGCATATGAAAGTGAGAATTCTAGAAATAGCCCAGTTTCCAGCTACAGGAAAGTAGAAAAACGATAGTACATACTTACAATAGAATTCATGCAACTGTAAACAAGAACATGTTCTTTCCCTACATACTGAAAAGGAAAGTGTTCTGGAATATATTGGTAAGTGATAAATTGAGGTACAGAATAGCACGTATGTGGCATACAAACCAAAAATGTTATGTACATATATTAATGTGTCACTATGAATCTCCCTATTGTGTACAATTACAATACACCAATAAAAATAAATTTAAGATGAGAGAAAATAATAATATTCTTATTTATTTGTATTTTTGTAAAACATACGATACGGGATTCACAAGAAACTACAACTACCAATATCAATTATAGATGGTGTGTGTTAGATAGGGAAACTTGAGTGTGTAAGGCCTAAGTGGACCAAGACTTCTCAATGTCCACTTCTTTTTAATACAATTTTGAATTTCGAGTCATGTAAATAAACCAACAAAATTAAAAATAGCCAATTCTTAAAAAAACAAAATGTTTAACCCAGGGGCTTCATTTTCAGCACCAATCTCCCACATTGCTATGATGTACTGGTGATCACATTTAAGTCTGGTGGGTGCCAACTCAGTTTTGGGTATATTTCCCTAATATAATACAATACAAAAAAACTAATACAAGTTGGGACAGTTAAATATAGATGACAGTCCCTGGGGTGGGGGGCTGGAGACTGAACCCCTGAGTCCTGCCCCTGCCCTTCCCCTGCTTTGTATAAAGTTGGCCCCACAAAATGGCTATTTGCCCATTTTTACCAGAAAATTGGACAAATTCATGAGTGAACAAATTTAAGGAGGCTGCTGCCTTACTGGTGTGATATGACGAGGATAAGAATACTCACCTGGCCTGACTCACAACATCACCAGGATCACTGACTTATGAAAATGGGTTTTGCGACCTATAAAGGACAACTCTACAAACAACTGCTGTAAAACACAACACGAGGTGAGGGGTGACCATGGCCAAACCCAGGAGGGGAATGGGACCATTCCCAAGTGTCTGAGGCACTGAAGTAGTGAGGATGTAAGAACACTTCCGAAAGATGGAATCTAAACATAAACAGAAAACAAAAACAGGCTGACAAAGAAAGACTTGACGAAGAAGACAAGTGGTTAGATGACTCCATATGCTGTGTCATCCATAACCGAATATTCCATAAATCCTGTAAAGTCTAACAGGGAAATCAGGGAGACAGGTACAGGAGCAAACCATAGGGACACAGACTTCAATGTAAATATAAGATCAATACTAAATGAAGGACCCAAAAGAATGGCCCTTACCCTTTGTAATCAGCACAGTGGTTGGAGACATGTGTCTGTCTCACGCAGGTAGCCCTCCAACTTACCTCCAAAATCAGATGCAAACTTCAAACACTTCTGGAAATGCTCCCTGGAGGACATTTTACTCCAAATTTAGAGACTGAATGAAAAACCACCCTTTAAAAAGCCCCCCCCCCCAAAAAAAAACCCTTCTCCTCTCCATATGCACAGTCATCTGGAAAGCAGATCTCCCGTTAAACGGATGGTCAAAGCTGCCCGCAATGCTAAACTAATCATGGAAATCCAAGTGTCACTTTCCTCACCTTCCTGAAGTGAAACATTCCAAGAGGCTAGAAATAACCACAGGAGGAAGTGACTTGGTACTGCTGTCCAGACGTGGGTTAGGAAACCAGCTACTCGAAACCCAGAAAAGGCAAGTGAAACACTCCTTTCGTTGTGATTAGAGAAGGCCCCGGTGCCAGGAGCCTGGTTCCAGCTGGGCTTAAGCCATCTAACCAGTACAATGCACTCTGGGACCTCCCCTTAATGAAACGAGGAACCTGGACTTCAGGCCATGTCGAGCATCTCTTCCTGTGGCCACTTTGGGACAAATACTGCATCCCCACAGCTCCAACCTCATGTTTCATGAAACACGTCATGTTTCCTTACACAAATTTCTCTAGCACGATCACTATCCTATCAAGTCAGGGCCTCCTCTTGCACAAGAGGCTTAAACTGACTCCAATTAAGAAATGAGACTGTGTTATAATTTAGTAAATGATCCATTTATTCATTCAGCAAAGGTTGCTAAGAACTTACTGGGTTTAGATGTACTTCACTTGAAGAAAATAATTTTTGAGATTGCTTCATATAAAGTGGGAATAATGAACTCTTATGTCAATGCGGATGAGGTAAATGGTAGGGTTTTAAATAGGCCTCCTATTTTTCGAATGTCTTGTTCATGAAGTGACTGTCTGAAGCTTAAGTCATCACTGATTTTCCAGTAAACAAGAAAATCAGAGATCCATGGTGGGGGGCATATTCCCATCTACCAACAACTTTTGAGAAAAGTGTTTCAATTAACCATGTAAAATAGTCAAATTTTACATGGTTAATTATTTAGTTAAGAGGCTCACAAAATCAAGAACAATCCTTTAAAAAGATGCCAACATGAACACAGGGATAACGAGTGAGCTGACAGCCCCAAGTTATATGCCAGGGATAGAGATACAAGCTCTTATTTCACCAGCAGTGCTTTGATTGGTCAGTTGAGCTAAAGGCCACAACCAGTTTTGTTTCTGTCTCCATGTAGTAGTCAGCTTTCTGTTACTATAAGAAAATGCCTGAGATAACATACAAATAGGAAAGGTATATTTTGGCTCATGGTTTTAGAGGTTTTAGTCAAGGATCGGGTGGCCACATTGCTTTTAGGCCTCTGGTGGGGGGTGCTGGAAGGCAACAGAGTGTCAGAGCAAAATCACTCACCCATGGCCTGGAAGCAAAAAAGGAAGAAGGGGTCAGGGTCCCACAATCCCTTTTGAAAGTATGACCCCACTGACCAAAGTACCTTTTAGGCCCCCCCTAAAGGTTCCACCACCTTCCAACCACACCACCCTGGAGACCAAGCCTTTGCAGGGCACTCAAGATCCAAACTATGGCACCTCATGGGAAGAGAAATTAGTTGTAGACTACATTTATCCCATGAGGGAAAACCCCACACATGTCTGTTAAGCTTCACTTCTGCCTCTTCTCCTTTCAGAGCTAAAAAGAACACTCAAATGTCTACGGCTAGATTATCTGTGAACACCTTTCTTTTGGATGTTAACTTGGCAAAATCCCAGCTTAGGATGAGTGTGATTTAGTCTTCTCAATGTTGTTTATTTAGCAGACATTCTCTGAGCAAAGGCACTGGGGACACTGAATTGAATGAGACAGATCCCTGTCTTTGAGGGACTTGACTATTAGGGGGAGTATGGGGTCAGGTGAGACACAAACTGATCATACAGTAGAGAGTAGCACATGCTGTCACTGACACATGCAAACAGGGAATTCACAAAAGAGGGAATGAGAAGTGGACGAAGGTGGCAGAAGGCGACATTTGGTCCAGGTTTTTGTTCAACTCAGATCATATTTTGTAGAACAAAAGATTATATTATCTGACTCGCTAACCCCCATAAAGCAAGTCAATGTGCCCATGGAGAGAGAGTTCAATGTTGATGAGCTTCCGGGATGCATGGGCTGGAAACCAAAACCTCATGTATGGATGTTTACCTAGAACTGATTTCCCATTCAGACTGCCTTCCTAACTGATAATGGCGACACTGAAATCTTTGTTTTTCATGAAAGAAAGACACGTTAAATCATTTAGCAGGTACCACCCTCAGGGCCACTTACTATGTGTGGGCCCAGCAGTCTGTTCTGTGCTTTGAAAACTAAGACAATGTAGGAGACATATTCTTGCTTTTAAAAGGTTTACAATCTAATTGTAGAGTTAACATGAAACTACAAGGTGGAGAGAGGGAGAGCACACTTAAAAGACAGCTTCTCTGGGCCAAGGACCATATCGCATGCAACTTTGAAAAAAAATACCTTTTATTCAATGTCCTGCTATTACATATTTGGAGTAATCATACATCTTCCTCTTGGGATTTTTTGAATTGAAAACAGAATAGGAACAAGTTGTTAAGTGGAAATCAAAATACTGAGGCAACCTCATGTTAGCAAAGCTGTGATAGGAAAACAGTGGGGCCTATGTCCTACAATCTCAAAGCAAGACCCAGGCCCGCATCGTTGGAAGCAAAGGTCTTGGCGGCACCTGCAGGAAGCAAGCCTTGCATTTATTGCTCTCTATGTAATAGCTAGAATGTCAAGACCCTACAGATTTGGTTGTAGTGATCTCATAGAGCCAGAGAGAAGTGAGCTCCATTTCAGCACAGGGTCCCTTGCTTTGGTTAACATGCTACACAGTTCAGAAGATGACAGATCCGGTGGGTCTCATAATCAGATTAGTTTCTTCTCATCTCACAGAAATGAGAAAGTCATGGGGACAAGAGAGAGGCCCAGAATATTCCTGATAGTGTTCCCTTTTAGGAAGCAGGTCCCCTTTGGAAACATAGGATGGGGGGGGGTGAAGGATTTTCTTCAACAATGCTGTAGGCACAGAGAATTTAAGTCTAAACTTTCCCAAGATCACAGAGTTAGTAAGAAGTTTACCTGGAATCAAACTTAATCATCAGGTCCAGGAATGCAGGTAGCAGGCTTGGCCTCATGAAGTTTCTATGTAGGAAATTTTACTTTGAAGTCAACAGCCTATCCTGAATAAGACCATTCTAAAACATTTTTCTAGACTAGAGCATCATATCTGAAGATCCTAGCATAGAACTTGTCATGGAAAAGATAGACAATACTGATCTAATGGTTATCCGACTGTTTATACAATTAGCTACTAAGTTTGAGATAGAGAAACAGCTCAGATGGGGCAGGTTTATCATGGGCAAGAGTCTTTCCAGAGGAAATATTGCTCCAGTTGGGCCTTTGAAGAATAAGTAGGATGAATAAAAGGAGGGAAAAAAACTCATGAATAAACAAATTAGACTTAGAGAATTACAGCAAAACAGAATTTTGGTCTTGTCAACTTTGCTATAAAATGAAGCAAATTTAGGCATGAAGGATGCAGAGGAAGCTTTTTATTGTCTTGATAATAAATTATATAAAACTGTACTTTGGGGGTTAGAAAGTGCTGATAATAAACACAGTGGGTATGGCAAGCACTGTGCTAAACACTTTACACGTATTACACATTTAATCCCTGCCACTACCCGTTAAGAGATGGAGGCACAGAGTATTTAAGTAACTTACTTAGTGCCACAGACTTAGTGGATGTTGGGCCTAGAATCAAACTGCATCCTCAGTCACAGGAATATTGACCCAGGCCTTTTTTTGTAGTTCTCACATGGAAGTTTCTGATCAGGAAAATTTTTTTCAAGTCAACAGGCCTCTTGACTCAAAGCCTCCGAATGTCTGATTATTTACAAGGCTGCAAATCCCTCCTAACCACGCTCTAATCCATGTATTTGGATGATGAAGTAAATGATGTCTCTCTCTAAATCACAGGATATTCCATTTATTTGGCTTCTAGTTCAGCAATTCTCAAACTTTCCTGTGCATCTGAACTACCCACGGAAAGTTCCTAGACCCTATCTGAAACCTACAATCTCGGGCACTGGGACCTCATAGCTATATTTTTTTAATTTCAAAGGCAATTCTGATGACCATCATGTTTGGAAACCAGTGTTCTGTATGTTCTAGTTTATTAGCACCTCCAATAGTTCACTTACCAAAGTCCTCAGCTTTCCGTAGAATTATAATTAAGAAACTCAAAGAACAATACATCAAAAATTCCATATTCCTTTTCCTTCTTTTCAAGAGTTCTTTTTTTAAAAAAAATAGGAAAGAGCCGGGCGTGGTGGCGCACGCTTGTAATCCCAGTACTTTGGGAGGCGGAGACCGGAGGATCCGGGTTCGCGGCCAGCCTCAGCGTGAGCGCGTGCGCTCTCTCTCTCTCTCTCTCTCTCTCTCTCTCTCTCCCTGTCTCTGTCTCCTTAGTGAGGCCCTCCACAACTTCGTGAGACCCGGTTTCAAAATAAAGTATAAAAAATAGGGCCAGGGGTGTAGCGCGGAGGTAGAACGCCCCTGGGTTCAATCCCTGGTACCGCAAAAAAAAAAAAAAAGGAAAGAAACTAAATTCCAAAACTCTTTAGAATAAACATCTTTTATCTTCTCATCACTACTTTCTTCTCTGCACACACAAGTGTGTCATTCTCTGCTGTAGAGAAAGTGGATACCAGGCCAGGGTGTCGATATCAGCCTACACCTGCTCCAGGCCCTCACATTAATGCATCATGGGCAAAATATAATTTTTTTACTTGGTCATAGGTACAGATGGCCAGGGTGGTAGTAGGGTTAGGAGGAGTCATCAGACTATAATCCTTGCTCTAATTTTATAGCTGTGCATGTTGGGTCATTATTAAGCTTCTCTGAACTTCAGTTTCTTCCTTCATCATACAGGAATAATGTCTGCCCAGTCTTTTTCAGGATGATTTATAAGATCAAATGGAATGGGATTATGTGAGTACACTTTTTAGTATATGGAATATTATACCTTTGGACAAGATTATTACTGAGGTGTGCAATCTTATCTACATATGACTTTAACCAGTAAAGTCATATAAGAACCTAGCAACAACAAGCTAACTGAATTTTGATCCAAGTACCAATGCCTACAGGGGGTGATAAGCTACAGTAAGTCTTTATCACCCTCATACTGGTTGGAACAGTGAGGGGAACAGCCCCCCAGGTTTTTATATGAGCCATCAAAGGCTCTGGAAAATTGATGCTACCAGGTTTTAACGAAGTCATTGTCAGGGATGTGACAGAAAAATAATCTATTATTGGAAAGCATTTTAAAATAAGTATTATTGGTAATGCAGTTTAATTTTGTATTATGTACTGGGATTACATATAAGATTTTGTTAGGGGGGAAAACTGCCCTACAGTACTTCTGTTTTTTAAATATATTTATACTACTAGTTTAGAGGTTAGTAGACATGTGTCTGTCCCTCTGATTTGATCTCAAAGAACAGAGAAACAGTGATCTCTATCACTATTTATTTACTGCTAATTCTTTTTTCTTAGGGAGGGTTACTGGGGATTGAACCCAGGGGCATTCTACCTCTGAGCTACACCCCAGTCAGTCCTATTTTATTTTTTATGTTAAAACAGGGTCTTGCAAAGTTGCTGAGGGTCTTGCCAAGTTTCTGAGGCTGTCCTCAAACCTGCGATCCTCCTATCTCAGCCTCCCAAGTCCTGGGATTACAGGTATGCGCCACCACACCCAGTGTACTGGTGTATACTGTGTACACCACACCCAGAATACTGAGAGAGGCTATAGGTTTGGTCTTAGAAGGAAAGTGGGACCCTTCACCACTTCATTCACAAAAGAACCATGTGAAAGTTTGCTTCCTTGCATATTGAGATTAAACATTTATGATTTGATTATGCCAAATTGTGGCATAATCAAAGTTATACTGGCACGTTTACATGATCCATGAACACCACATACAGATTCTTCTGCCACATTTTGGAGCAAAATCACCTGACTTCACAGTTAAGCGGAGGACAATTATTAGCTTCTCCATTGAGTATTATGCTTCTACTGGCGCAGACCCAAATTTCAGTAGTTATGTTCACAGTGCCTAGTCATACCACTGGCTCACACTGAACCTGCAGTCATTGAAAACATCCAGGTTTCCTTTCTATAATCTGCTGACAAGTCATCCCCCAGAACCATACCCTCAATTCCCCATTCTATCCTAGATTTATCCAGTTGACTTTTAAAACTTAAATCGCTGTATTTTACCCTTAAGTAAATGCAAACGATCCAGCTTCTATCATTCAACAGAATGTCTGCGATGCCTGCCGACTTTATGTTTCAATATGATAAGCGTATCGTCTGTGCCTTCAGACAGATCACCAGCCAACACACGGGTGCTGGATGTACGTTCCCGCAGTTGCATAAGAGGGAACACCTTGGAGAGTTTGGTCTAGGAATGTGGCCTGGGACTCTGCCAAGCATCTCCCTCCAGCATCATGACTGCAAATTTCTCGACCTTCAGATTCTACGTAACGTAAAAGAAATTTGTCTGTGTTTAAAAACACATTCAAGAAATAAGTGAACATGTGAAAAGACAGAGAAACTTGTTTCAATTTGGGCATGCTTTCAGTTTTCAAAGGCAGAAGAAGGCAGTAGAAAATGCAACTGCTGATGGTAGCAGTTCCCAAACCAAGGCTGATTAGACTAAATCCCATGTGGCAAAAGTTTTATTGAATGAGCTTCTTTCTACACACACTTTTTTTTTTTTTGGTCTTTTTTTCTGAATAAGAAAGTGTCTGCACCTGATTGCTTCTGTGGTCGACACAAAGTGAACAGTATAATGAGTTTCCTTGGTTATCCTGCTATTTTTTCCCTCTGCTTACCAGAAATTGGCACAAATTTAAGATATGCTACATTTCAGTCCCTGAAGCACAAGAACTGGCATCTCTACTGGCATCTGAAAATTTGAAGACATTTAAAAGAAAATCCTCCAGTAAGTTTATAGTTGCTGTCTAAATCAACTTTAACATTTCAAATGCTCCAAATGGAATTTCATGAGTAAATCAAACTATGCATGAGAAATTTTGGAACTGAGCTAAATGAAATAACTTTTATAACAGGTACTGGAAAAAAACACAGTATTAGAACTTATTTCCTCCAGTTTCTAGCTTCCTGCCAGAAAAACAAATAAATAGTTTTCTATAGTTATAAAGTCCCTTCATTGTCCACATCACTAGTCAGAATCTGAAGCAAGTATTAAAGGATCCTTGTTCATTCAACAACATTTATCAGCCTGCATCTTTTGCTACCAGCGCTGTTTTGGATGCTACTGTTAGAGACTACAAAAATAAACTAAGTATAGATTTTGTCATCGAAGAATTTTAAGCCAGTTAGTAATGACTGGTCCCTGGCTCCATCACTTTTCTTTCTTTTTTTTTTTAATTCTGGCTAAGATGTGTATCTTTATTCAAAGGATGAGGCAATTCTTATCATTTCTTTCTCTTTCTGTTTTTCTTACTTTTTCTTTCTTGGTCTTTAAAATCCTGCTACATATATGACCCTTTGTTTTATTCTTATGTATTCTCAAATCATTAAAGTTAAAATTAGATCAGAGATCAAAGACATTCTTAAAGTTCTCTCTACTCAATTTATTTGGTGTTATTGTATCTCAGAAAGTGTAATGAATCGCCTGTGGCAAATGAATAAAATCCGAACCTTTGTACCCAATGTTTCAATGCATACCCTTGAAAATAGTAAATGTGCAACAACAACAACAACAACAAAAAGATGCCAAGCCCTTGATTCCTGGCAGTCTATTTTACATTTGGCTACTACATTAAAACACTAAAAGGACTTGGCGTATATGTTGAGTTGCAGATCTGCTGGTTTTAAAACCTCATCTAGGATCCCAAATGTACCCTTCACTGCTCCTCCCCCTACTCTACACATACTCACCAAATCTGCACACAGTGGCAAGGGAATCCTAGTAACCCTGGCCTTAGAAAATGGTTCATATGGAAACAAACCCTTTGGCTGGTGATTTTGTTCTCTAGGTGGCACTAGTACTTCAATTTTTGATGAGTTGCTTAAATTAATTAGAAACTCTTTATTTTCTTTGAATTTCTATTACATAAGCCTTAATTTCAATACACTAGTTGTAATTAAATGACAGATCACCTTCTAGGTCTTATTTTAATAAGCCAATTTGAAGTACAGTGATTTATTTTACCATGTAATTTTACAATTCCTTGTTATATCATCTTAGAATTAAGGAATCCTCCTTTGCCTGCCCTCCTCCCTCCCAAAACGCAGAGGCGTGTCAAAAGCACAGAAGATCGTCATAAAGTTTCAGTCAGACCAAAGGAACCAAGATGAAAGCACATTTAAAAGCTACTAGGTTCTGTAAGCTTTCAAAATCAGGACATTACTACCATGACAACCAATGAAAAGTTCTTTCAAGTGAACCTTTGGGGAAAACTACATAGCATTCGTTACTCTTTGGGCTCTTTGGAAATAAACTTTTACTTTATTATGCCTGTCACTGAAGCTTGTAAATTTCCATCGGTTCCCCAATCACTCTCCCATCCCATCCTCTGCCCCCCCTAACTCATCTAATGCAACCCATCCTGGAACATCAGACAACCTATAAATGAAACCTCAGGGCAAGGAGCCACTTCTTAGCATCCAGTGTATTTGGTCAGATTTGTCTGACCCAGAGCATAAGTGTCCCATTGTCTGCATTTGAATTTGAACACTTACATGCAAATGAAAGTTTCCATGGACTTTATGTGACCAGACACGCTCATGTTTTTCTACAGAAATGAGAATGTCTCTGTCCCACTTAGAAAACATACCTACTTAGCCACTCCCTTCTCCAAATCGTTTTCCATGTCAATACATTAGTGAGCACCATTGTTTCATATCTGTCATCCACAGTCATCAATAACTGGATCCATGACTTTTCTAAGTCTTTAGTATAAGTATTGTTATTTAGGATTAAATAGTTCTATGCCTTTTATAGAAGTTAAAGGGGACTTCCAAGATACACATGCAGAAGCTTATAAGTACCAAAACCTTTGTAATGTTTCCTATGCTTAAATCCCACATGCAAATGACATACGGATTTCATTTGCCAACATCACTTACTGCTTAACATTGCTCCATACTAAACAGAGTAAATGGAGGCAGCATGTAACCAATAATTTTGCTCATTCATTTTTGAAGCCCATCTGGGCATGTTATTCATTCTAATAAAGAGAATTTATCACAACTGTAACTAAATGTGATTCTTATTCAAATAATTCCTTCCTCCACTGAAGAATGGCGGGCATTTTAAACCTAGAATTCTGCAGAATTCTCTCCTCATTTCCTCTTTAAAATGCAATTCACAGCTTGAGATCACAGAGCCTGCCAGTGGCTGAATGGCTGCACTAGATGGCTGAGAGTCCTTCAATTAAGCAGCAATTTTGCAATTAGTGGAAACAGAGTGCTCCAGGACAATTGTTTGAAAACAAGTTGAGACAAGTGAGCAATTACCCTATTAAAGGGATATAGTCACTTGCAGTGGGCTAAAAGAGCCCCCTCAAACAAACTGCAACCTTCCACACAGGGAGACCCAAGCTGAAAATTATGTTTTAGCCAGTAAAATAAAATCAGCATTATGAACACCGGAAAGGCGTGTGCCTTTCATAAAAAAAAAAAAAAACACTCAGGGTGTAGCTACCATCCGCTCTCCATGCTCTCAGTTTTCATTCAGGAAGTCTGAAATTGTTCTCTCTACATTGGGACTAACTTCCTAAATCTTAAAATGTTAATGAACTACTTGTATATGACCTTTCCATTGTGTATATCTTCAATTTTCTTGATGCTCAGTAGAAGATTAAGTCTGTGATTGAGACCCAAACTACTGGCTGTGTTGCATTTCAAAGTTCACTGCCTGGACAGAGAGGATGTGTACACTTGTGCACGTGCATGCACGAGAGAAATTTATAGGTTTTAAAAGATGAATGTAAAAAAATGTTAACAAGCTCTTTACTATCAATCAGGTGGGCTCAGCTAGCTCTGTAAACCCGAGCTATTTGTACTTGAAAGAAATGAGATTATCAATCATCCACGTTTTGACTATTAAAAAGCTGGGCTGGGACTCTTAAAAGATTCCAGGAAGAAGGGAATAGCTTACATTCTAATGGTGCCCATTTTAAACAGGAAACCCAAGGACTTTGAGCCAAGATTTTAGAAATTTGCATTTACATTTACATGATTTTCCCCTCCTGGTGTGTCAAAATGAACACTTTCTCCACTATGAGATTTAAGCAATTAACTCATAGTACAAATGAATGTTTTGAGGTAATTATTGCATTCTAGGCAAATGATCATTTTCTCAATTCCTTTTGTTTGCAAGTAAAAGTTACACTGGAAGGGCTTCCTAAAACAGACTCCTTAAATGCTTTATTTTCTGGATATGTAAATGTTGATGGACTATCCTCTAAAATGGCCTTAAAAATCACCTTAAGATAAACAAGACTTCTAGTTACTAACTCAGCTCTGAATGGGCTATGAAAGGCTCCAAAGGTATGTGAAAAATTACTCTGTTATTTTGCTTTAGAAAAATGTGATGTCTAAGTGTGTCTGCAATGTTCTAATGCTTCAAAACACATACGTAAGTCTTGTTTATCTGGAACTCATTTCTTTCTGCTTATATCATTTGTAAATACAAAATGTTCTGTAATCACTTAAAATAGTCCTATAGATATAATGCTTTTCATATAATGCTTTTCATGTCAGAATACTTACTACTGGTCTATATTTACCAACATTTATCACATTTTACAAAATAAAGTAGAATAAAAAAAGCAGTTTCATGGCCCTGGAATTCCAGTAATGGTAACCAACGTGTTTCAAATTCCAGTAAAGGTTATTAGTTACATTTCAACAAGTGTCTCTTTCCTTTCTCCTACCTCTGCTGCTAGTTCAGAGGTAAACTTAAGAAAGAAAGAAAATAAGGCCTTAAGCAAAGAATATTTGCAAAGTCAGGGAGCAGGAGTTAGTGACTGCTTTAAATGGGTACTGTTCCCATAGTCAAAACTTTAGTGTAATTTCAACACTCTTTGATCTATTTATGTGTAATAGTTTGAAATTCATGTCATAATTGCAGAAACCTCTAACCTAAAAATGATACCGTTGCAAAAGACAGTGGAAGCCTCCATGATGAATTAAACCCATAATTATACATTAAAAAATAAAAGCATAACAACACATAGGAGATTCTAAGACCCAAATGGCTTTTGACCTTATAACCTATAAAAACAGAATATGAATAAAAATAAAGGAAGGGAGAATATTTTCCAAGAAGTTGAGCCAGTTTGGGGGGGTCTCATCTAACAGTACCAAACCTTTTATATGCAGTTTTTTAAAAATCAACGTTCCAAGTCTATAGTGTTTTGCTTTAGAAGATAACTGAACTAGAAGAACTAATAAACATTCAGAAATATGCTTCTCTTCGCTTCTGGCCAAGAACATTCCTGCATTCTTGTCAGAATATGTTCACTGATTGTTGCCCACATTGAGGAGCAGGTATTGCAAGATCCCCGGGGGACCCTAAAATAAGATCCAGAAAGCCCTAGCACATCACCAACATTAGCACTTTTCAAAGTGCCCCAAGCGCGAGGAAACCATTTGACACTGGAGCCAAAGAAGCGCGACAAATTGAAATCCACGACGACGAGCCCCACGCCCCACGAAACTGGTCAGAAGCATCATTCAACAAGTCCCTCCTACAAGCTCCCTAAGGGATCCCACAAAACCATCCCATACCACTTTCCCCACCCCCAGCATCCCGCCCCCAGCAGCTGCTCTTGGTAGCATGGCCGGCAGAGGGCACCCTCTACCTTCCCTAGCGCGGCTCTTCCAGTCCCCTCCTCCTCCTTCCCACAGCACCCCCCCCCCCACTCTGGTCCCTCGTCCCCGCTCCACCCACAAGCAGGAACACTGCATCTTCCTATTGCCACTCCAGCTCACCCCCTCAGCCTGTGGCTTTTCCTCCCTGGGGGAGCCCTTAGTCTCCAATTCCCCCCTCTCCCTGTTCATCGGGCACAAATCCCCCAGCCCTCAGCTATTTCCCAGGCTCAGCTCATTCACCCATTCCTCTTCCGGACACTGCACCCCCAGAAACCACACCAATCAGGACATGCCCCACATACACCCGACTCATTCCCCGAGAACCCAAACTTTTACGTCCCTGGAGGGTGCCCCCCAAGGGATGTGCGCAGGATGGGAAGAGGTGTGGTACGGCCTGCCCCGGAGTTTCGCAGACCTTTCACGTCCGAGCGGCAGAAAAGCCCCCAAGTTGTCCAAGCTCCACTAGCCTTGGACCTTCAAGTCCGCTTTGGTCTCAACTCCTGGGGGGCAGGTGACCGTGTGCAGCCCGGCCAGGGCTCCGGGAAAGGAGATGCTGGCGGAGGGCTCTAGGAGCCCCCCCACACACACACCCCACGCCCCAACCTGCGCCGAGTGCGCCCAGCCGGCGGTAAGGGCTCCTACCCCAACCCCAACACCCTCCCCTGGGCCAGGGCCCCCGACCGCAGGCGCCCTACATCCTTCCCAGAACCTCTCCTCGGTTAGGGAGCATTTCGGGGGATCCCCAGGACGTCGTCTTAGCTCCGGCAGCACACATCGTCCTTTCCTCTCGGCCTTTTCTCCCCCACTTCAGGGATTCCCCGGGTCCCTCTCCCTGGGGGTGCAGGCTGCGCCCCTGGGTCGTGGGATAGGAGAAGAAAGCTCCCCAGGACCAACTCCAGATCCCCCTTCTCCTGCAGGGGAGGACCGACGGAGTTCTGGCTCCCCACAACTTCGCGGTCCCCGGGCCAACTTTCCCGGCCGGCGGGCGGCTCCCGCGCCGGCTCCCACGCCCGGCGGTCGCCTACCTCGGGGTCCACACAAAGCTCTGGGGTCCCCGGCGGCGGAGTCACATCGTCGTCCCGCTCCGGGCCCCTGCGCCCGGCCCGGGTCCCCGTCGCGGCGGTGGCGGCGGCGGTCCGAGCGGCTCATGCAAGCCCCCCGGAGGAGGCGGGCGCGCCGGGGTGCTGTCCTCCGCCCGCCCGGGAGCCGAGGCGCGGCGGGATGCGCGGGACGGCGGCGACCCGGACCCGAGCTCCAGCCTGCGCCGGGCGCGCGGTCCCACATTATTTAGCTCTTCGGTTGCGCTTGGATTGGTCAGACGGCGCCGCCCCCCGCCCCCGCCCCCGGCTCCCCGCGCCACCGATGCCCGTGCGGGGCGGCCGCTTAAAGGGAACGCCGCGCCTTTTCCTCGCCCGGGTCAGCCCCGGGGACCCCCGGGAAGCCCCGCGCGCCTGGTGCATCGGGCCCCCCACGCCCGCTCCCCTGGGGCGCGCACGTCGCCCCGGGAGCCCATGCCCGCCCGCCCCCCGCGCCCAGGCGGGACGCTCGGGGCTCAGAAGGGCGGCCCAGCCCGGTTCCGGGGAACCCCACGTCCCGCGCCCCCGGCGGAAACCCGGGCAGTGTGCGCTGGGGCAGGGAGAGGCGAGTGCGAAGCCGCCGCGCCGAGGTCTGGCTCCCCGGCTTGCAACTCTCCCTTCTTCCCCATCCCAGCACCCAAGTTCTGTGGGAGAGGGCGTGCGTTTCCCGGGCCACAGACACACCTTCCTGCACCTTCCCGCACAACGGAGCTTGCGAACGCGAGCACACAATGAAATCGCACAGAGCATGGGGGCTATTGGTTTACTCCGCTACCTTAAACACGCCGGCTTAAACAGAGTTCGCGCACTGACCTCTCCCGAGTTTGCCTAATAGGAATTCAATCAAGATAATAACAGCATTTTTTATTAATGAACGCCCCCAGATAACGTTACACCAAGTTACTTGCTCCAGCCAGGAAGCCGAGGCAATGACAGACCTCACGAAAGCCGCACGCTTCCTTAGCAGACCAAACGGAAAAACGGAAAGAGAAAGAAAAGAAACCCACCTTTTCAGTCACTACTTGTCAAAGTAAACATCAAGGCAGCTGCTCTGGGGAAGACTTCGGCCCCCAAACTCCCAGCCTCTATTATTTTTTCACCTTCCCTTCTGATAAAAAAAAAAAGGAGGGGGGAGTCTTTGGTGCCCGGTATGTACTCCTGCTCTGCAGCAAAGAAGTTAAATTATTGATAGTGGAAATTGCATGGCGGAGGTAATACTCGCACCCCTTGAGCGAGGAGCTCCATTTGATCTCGGCAGAGGCAGGGAGATTTCATGCTAGCTCTCCGGGGGGAGCGGCAGCGCGAGCAGTCCTCTCCGCGGTGAATGGGAAAGTGGGTGGGAGTCCACGAGAGGGCTCCACGGTGCCTTGACGTGCGCTGTCATATGATACCTCCGCTGCCTCGAAATAGACACTCTAGTGCACGAATTACCAGAATCAAAATTCAGCGCATTTAAAATGATACATCTTTTATTAGAAGAGTTCCGTTCCAGGGCAGTGCATGCTTTTGCAGATGTTTCCACTTCCAGCCCTAGCAAACTTACACACATAAGCCAACCCTTTGAATAATGAACCTGGGCAGCAAAGATAAACTAAAAAAAAAAAAAAACCTGCTTTAACCAGAATCGGGGTGGGGGAGCGAGATGTCCCAGATGATCCTCCCCTTCCTCACTCCCACCCCCACCCGCAACCTCTGCTGCCAAGGAGCAGTCTTTCAGAGATCTCATTTGGAGAGAACTGTACCTGGCCAGGGGCCAGAGGACTATTTCCAATTAGCCATTTGACGAACTTTATCAACTATCTACCTGGGTCCCTGCTTTAAAGGGAAACACACCAAGTGCTGTGTGCATGTATGTTTGTATCTCTATGATGGATAATTACAATGCGCAAAAACTATGTCTGTATACATGTACATATATATATACATATACATATATGTATATACATATATATTTAAAGCATGAATTACTTTCCAATTAGTCCAACCAATTCCTATGCACTATGACAGACCTTAAGTTTTAGAATAAAAAACAAGACTGGAGTGCTTAATGTAGGGTTCAGGGACCTCCTCAGGCGTAAAAGTCACCTGAGTGTTAAAATGAAGCCTCCTTCTTCTGAAAATTATGCTTTAGTATGGTCGAGGCAGGGTCCAGGAATTCGTATTTTAATAAGCACCCAAGTAATTTGGATGCAGAGGATCTGAAGTCACACTTTGAGAAACACTCTCAAGGGATGCAAAATAGGTATTAGAGGAATCCACCCCACCCCCACCCCAGGTTCTGCAGGCAGTTTTATGTATATGTGCATTTTTCTGTAATCTCAAAAGAGCTTGACCTAATAATTGCTAAGACTCATTGCTGTAAGAATTTCTCTAAACATTCCAACATTAATTTTGCTAAAGGGAAAGATTTATAAACAGTTTCCTTTCCTGGACCTTCTTGTGGTTATCAAGAATGTGCTGTTGAACGGAATATATAATATTATTACATACTGGGTTCAATTTACCTAAGGGTTGACTGTTAACAGAATGAGTTCACTAACATTAGCTATTTTAGAGCTAAAGACTAGTGACGACGTTATTCCTGCTTTATAAATGAACAATCTGAGACTTGGTGCCACAAGGCAATTTACACAAGTTCACACAGATAAGTACCAGAGACAAGACTTCAATGAATACAAGAACTCCAGCTAGAAATTTCCCTGCTTCTACACTCTCCTCTTCAACAAAGTTTTCTGTTCCTTGAAAGTACCATCAGAGTGTGATCATTCGGAGCACCTTTGCAAATCATTGGGCTCAATAGTCAAGTTATTCTACTGTACACATCTTCTTAGAGTGTCACACAGGTAGCTTTGTACCTCTGTTGACTTGATGGAGCACAAGATCAATACAAACTACCCAACAGCACAGATGATGGAATTTGTTGTGGAGTATTTAATGTATGGGAAATATGCAGGGTAACCAGAGAGTACTATAGGACAGAGGGTGTTTGTTCCCAGCATGGAGGCTGAGCGCACACACAATTTCTTTTAATATTATAATACAATTTAAGAGGCTAGCATAAATTTTTAAAAATGCTTCTATTACATTATAAAGAACTAGAAGAACCAAACCCCAAACTTCTTTAAAAAAAGTAACTTTATGTTACTTCTAACTGATGCTTATTTTAAATTGACTTAATTTAATTGCATCAATTTAAATTGATGCAATTTAAATTGACTTAAAAATGAGTTCTATCCCCAGGTTTTAAAACTCAATTGTAATTTACTACCTTTCTGAAAACCACCTGGGAAGTGGATGTCCACAGTCTTTGCTAGCACTCTCAATGCTGCTTAGTTAGAAGTGATGGCAAACGTTTTACCCTCTAAATTCATACTGCTACATCAGCATTTCTGCTAGAGGAAAAAAGTGTTCTCATTTCCGAGGCTCTGATTGGGTGGGTCTATGGCCAATCTTCTTACTTCTACTCTCACTTGACATTATATAAATAAATGTTTGTATCTTCACTTTCCAGTGTGTGGTGCAGTTTTACTGAGGAAAAGACAGAGGAGACAGAAAGGCAGGAGTATTTAGAAATAAAAGAAGATCAAATGCCAATTCAGATAAGCCTGCTGAATCAGACCTCCTAACACTTCCAAGCATTTCCAAACTTTCCAACTTGTACTGCTACCAAAACAGTAAGAAAACAAGACCCAAAACCCTTATCCATTTGCATTAAAAGTACATCTCACATTCAAAAACAATAAAACCACCATGAATTAAGTGCCAGTGCCTTGCATGGAACTCTGAATTTTTTTTTTTTTTTTTTTTTGCGGTACCGGGGATTGAACCCAGGGTCGTCCTACCTCTGCGCTACACCCCTGGCCCTATTTTTTTATACTTTACTTTGAAACTGGGTCTCACGAGGTTGCGGAGGGCCTCACTAAGTAGAGAAAGAGAGAGAGAGAGAGAGAGAGAGAGAGAGAGAGACAGGGAGAGAGAGAGAGAGAGAGACAGGGAGAGAGAGAGAGAGAGCTGAGGCTGGCCGTGAACCCGGATCCTCCGGTCTCTGCCTCCCAAAGTACTGGGATTACAAGCGTGAGCCACCACGCCCGGCCTGGAACTCTGAATATTTTTAAAAATCTGCTTAATTCAGGTAATATACAGAGGTGGGTTTTGAGGTCTAAGATCAAACTTTTTACAAAATTATTTTTATTGTGATCAAGGGTAATGCTGAGAATAGAGAGCATGAATTTCTGATTCTTCTTAAAGACTGGTCTCCAACATAATTGATATGTTAGGAGCAGACTCCAAACTTGTGATGTGAACATTTTCTCTGTTATTAAAAGGAGGAAAAGAGCTTCACAGCTTGGAAAGAAAATGATAGTTACTTCACTCTTTATGGAACTTAAAAATTAATTTTGAATCAGTCTAAGTTTTTATTTCTTTTTGGTTCTGGTCTAATACTATCCTAACCCAATGTTCCAGGAGGACAAAGGTCAGGAAGAAATGTGAATTCCCATCTATTCTCATCAGGAAATATAAACTAATCCTCATTACCCAAGTGGGAACACAGGCAGTAGGCTCAGATTTGACATTGGCATATTTTTCTATTAATAATTTTAATTGGCTGAGGTCAATTGTACTATCACTGTAAGCATTTTATGTTTAATTATGTTTACTTAAGTTTCCTAGTTACTTCTGCCTTCACGCTTCCTTGCAAAAAAAAAAAAAATCGTCTAGTATCAAATGTATTGACCCCAAACGCTGCTGAAAATTGGAGTAAGTAATTAACATAGGGACAATAATGAGTAAACAGAAAATTCCCCTGCCAAAGTAGCAAAGATGTTTTCAAATTCATGTTGGATGACTTCAAAGGCCCAATCTAACTTTGAACCCTGTCGCTCATAATCCTTGAAATTATTGAATAAGGCCTGTCCTGAGAAGAAAGGTAGAACTAGCTTCCCTATTCATTAGGTGGTACTTTTCTGTAAGTTTTTTTTATGAACCATAAGAGCCCCATGTCATACTCAAGTGAGATCAAATTAGTCAACACCTGTTGCAGGAATTATATATTCAGGCAAGGCTATTAGTTGCAGATGAAAGCAAGGAACTGCAGAAGAAAATTTTAGAAGGGCCCAGAGTTGGAGTGTAGAGCCAGAGGGTTAAAAAAAACCCGATACATTCCATTTGGGAATACTACCTGGAATACTTTTGTGCTAGATCAAAAATCAGCACAGAAATCATTATGAAATTGGTGAGATGAACTCCCAAACATAAGAATCACCAATTTGTAACCCTCTGTGTTATCAGATTTTCCCTGAGAACACTCGGAAGTCAGCAATGAAGAATAAATTGATTTACTCATCATAACATTTCCCAAAGCATGCTCAAAAGGGGTGTCAACTTATGGACTTGGGAAATAAGTTAAAGCTGACAGAAAGAACTGGCTGCAGTGTTTGTTGTTTGTGCTGGGAGTCAAGCCATGGGGAGATTAGCAAATTTTTTTTTTTTTTTTGCGGTACCGGGGATTGAAGCCAGGGGTGTTTTACCTCCAAGCTACACCCCCGGCCCTATTTTTTATACTTTATTTTGAAACCAGGTCTCACAAAGTTGTGGAGGGCCTAAGTAGCTGAGGCTGGCCGTGAACCCGGATCCTCTGGTCTCAGCCTCCCAAGTACTGGGATTACAAGCATGCGCCACCACGCCTGGCTGAGATTAGCAAATTTAAACCAAAGGGTTTCAGGACATAGAATCAGATGAAAAGAGTAGAACGCCTTATTTTTGAGACCCAACTGTTTTAGACTGTGAGGATTGCAGTGAGAGATTTTCTACTGCTAAGTTTTACATTCTTCATGAAAAATTGGAGAAAGGAAGCATACAAACATAATTTAGAAAAATGACTACTACGCCTCCTAAAGTCAGATTACACACACACACACACACACACACACACACACACACACTAAGAATTTGGCCTATTTTTGTGTGATTCTGACACATGAGCCTACAAAATGCCCATCTTTAATGATCTCTTTCGACCAAGGACCTGGGCAGGATGTGCAGCTGGCTCTCTTGTCTTCACCCTGTAGGTAGGTAGTGTGGGCACTGTGGGTGTAAAATCCTCACTAATCCACATGGGCAGCAGGGGTTAGGTTTAACTGTGTCTAGCATAGAGCATCATCTGGCAACATCTGGAAGTCTTGACCTTCTCAATTTCAGATTCCCTTAGTTTCTCTTCATTTCATAATGACATTCCTTCATTCGATGAAAACTTGCTGAGCACCTAGGACATGTCGGACACTGTTCTATGGGTTATGATACAGGCAGATAAATAAAATACATTTCTGTCTTTTAGGAGTTCATAGTCTAGGCCATGGGTCGTATTGTCATCCATTGGGCCACTTGTGAACTTGTCAAGGGTGATAAATTATGTTCTGTTTTGTTTTGCCTTGCCATAGGTTTGGTGTACTGTATAGAAAGATGACATCAGCCTGCCCCTCCTGGCCAGGGGGCAGTAGCAATGACCAGAACCATGCTCCCAAAGGGCCCACCGTGGTTAATCAGTGCCACAGCTATTCTTGGTTAACAGCATTTTCAAAAGGTAGAGAAAGGATAAGGGGTGAAGGGAGTGGTAAAGAGGAATGAGGCAAATAATTTTTGTTTGAGGCAAGTAATTTTTCTAAATATGTTGAAGTAGACTTTTAAAAAGATAGGTTTAGAAAAGATCTTAAGCAATTATCTCGTCTTCCTCACAGCTTATAGGACTATCAATTGTAGACCAGGGAAATAGACCTCACTTCCTTCTTCTGAGGACTTTTCTAGAATTCAGCAAAGCTAGTGCTCGGAAGTTCCCATTTGTAGCACAATTTTGTTCTTGTTGCAATTTATATCCTATTTCATTTGATCCAACCTTAGTGAAGATGGAGAACAGCTGCTGACTAACCTCCTTGTGCTATTAAGTCACCACTCAGACTTTTCTCATAGCAAGAGATCAGATCTCACAACCTTCTTCATAAACTCCAACTTCCAATCCATTAATCACTTCCCTTGGTCTACCCTGGACTTCCTCCAAGGTCTCCATCTTCTTCTGAAAATATGGTTGGAGCCTCAAACCAGACATGTGTGTGAAATTATCCAGGGCTCAGGAAACATGGGAATCATGAATTATCTGAATACAGCTGTTGGGAAAAACTAAAGGGAAGATTCAATCAGATTGACAAATCTTCCCCTTGCAAGTTGGAGACAGAAGCAGTTGTTTTATAAAAAGATGAGCCTTCATATCAAAGCTGTATCTTCTATCTTTAGTTTGTAGATGAAGCTCAAAAAAAAAACCTCGAATAGGCCATTTAGCTTTTACTCCCCCCCCAAAAAATTGTCAAAGAACAAGTGATTTTTTCTGTGCCCCATTCTACTTATTATCTGAAGTTGTGGACTTTTAACTATTAAATTGGAGTAGCACTTTCACATTCTAAAGTGTTTATATTTTGACATAATTTCTCTCAGTAGGTCAGGTCTATGAAACATGACACGACTTTTGAAGCTTTCATTTCCTCCTAAATTGAACTTTTTTTTTCATTTTATCTGCACACAAAACCTAAGTAGAAGGAAGTGAGTAAAACTAAATTGAATTCCATGAAAGAGAGCCGTGCTAACCTACATGATGCCTAGAATCAAGTTTACTTGTTTCACTCATCAGGTAGATCTCCATTCTAATTTTACAACCCAATGTGACCAGATATTCTGGGCCTTCTAATTCTCCATAGCTAGCTAAAGAGCGCTGGATCAGCAGAAATTCCATACCTGCTACTCATGGTGGTTTAGGGTATATTCAATAGTGCACATAAAATCAATCCAGTTGTCCCAAGAAGAAATTTAGGCCAGATATGGAACGAAGTCAGTACTTTAAAAGGAAACTTGGTAGAAGAGAATACTTCCTGTTCATAATATCACTTTGTGAAATTGTCAAGGAGTATTGTAACCAAAAGGGGATTACTAAGAGTGTAAGTAGGCACTTCTGAAACCTTAGTTGTCCAGTGAAGGCCTAAATTTAATGAGTCACCGCCCCTTTTCAGAAAAAAAATAGCCAGTGTTTCCCTGGGTGCTTCCACCACCCCCTTATTTCTATTCAATGTCTCCCAAGTGCAAGGAGGCTACTACCACCCCTGGATGGGTCCAGCATCACCTCCACTTGGGGGCGCTATCACTGACTTTGGGAATCTGTGAAAGATGAACCTAAGAAAAGGAGATGAATAAGAGTAATAAATGCCATCTTTGCTTGTTGGCCTTTGGGCTTATTGGCATGTGCAGAAAAAAAAATAAGAGTAATAAATTTTTTCATAAAAGTTGAGAGCACAGAAATGAGGTGGAATGAAGAATGAATGGGGGAGAGCAGAGCCATGCATTTAAATTCCAAGGACCCCTAATTGACTTTTTTTTTCTTATAGTTACTACTAAATATGTACTCTGGGAAACTCATTTTTTGCCACTTGGATGGTAGTCATGATCTGAAAGAGAAGGGCTGTGTGTGTGTGTGTGGGTGTGTAGAGGGGTAGTATATGACATGATACCCAATCATGGAAGTTAGAAGTTGATGCCATAATGCAAATTAAATATATTTCTAAGAGACAAACTCAAACTACAGTCATCGTTCCTCAAGACAGCCCCCATGCTGAATTAAAAAAACAAAGACTGGACACTTCCTTTCTTTCCATATTTCATTCCTCTCCCTAATGCAGTAAAATGTTTAGCATCGAGGGTCTTTTCTTTCATGGGCATTTTTTCCTACAGGCCTGAGGAAGAACAAACCAAACATATTATCATCCATTGACCTTTAAAAAAAGTTCCCAATATAAATAACTGAAGCTAGCTTTGCATTGCTTGTTGCTTTATGTCAATACTGAATACTGATTTAAATTACCACTCTCACATGATAAACATATTCGTATAGCATTACAACCAGATTGTGGATGTAGATCATGTTAGAACTATTTTGCAAGCCAAATTTCTACTGCCTTCCATTTTGTCTGCACACAAAAACTAATTAGAGTAAAGTGAGTAAAAATAAGTTGAATTCCATAAAAAGACGATCATGCTAACCTACATGATGCCAATTTATCTGAAAAGTATGCAGAAGGCTGATATATACTCGACTATTTGCTAGACTAATTTTTTTCTAATATTACTTCTTATTATTGTATTTTTGGAAATTGATTCTGTTATTTAAGTGATTTTTGGTCTTCATTTCTAGGATGAATTTATAAAATATCAAATTTACCTTTCAGTTAATTGGTGTTTCAGAAGAGCACAACTCTAGGACAGTATTCAATAATGAAAGTTAGTCCAAAAGCAGAATTATATGTATGGATATCATATGAAGAACACACACACACACAAACACACACACACACACACACACACACACACACACACACATACACACAGAGTCCTAAAGAGTATCTTCAGAAAGTAACATAGGTTAAAAAGTATTTGTTAATTTAGCAAACATTTTTCTAACATTTCTAAACTAGGGACCTTAATAAATACAATTGATTTTAGAATTCCCCTCCTATTTCTTGGTCATTTTAAGGGAAATAAATCCATTTTCTCTGTTGTTGTTTTCCTGGGGTGGGAAGGGAGTTAAAAGAATTTTGTCACTGAAAACAGCATAAAGCTGCTGTCAGATCTCAAGAGAATCAAATGGAGTAACTCTGAAATACAAGTTAATCCATAAAAACTTGAGGTCTCAATTCACCTTGCCTTAGCTAGTGTTTCAATAATCATTAACTATGAGATGTTTAAGAAGTTCAAATTACAATTATTTTTGTACTACCACTCTGAAATTTATACTATCTTGTTAGCATACAATTAGTATCTTGTCAAGTATGTTGATACTTTAGGCATTAATCTAAGTTACATACAAAACACTTAATTTTGAAAATCAAGGTAATTATAATCTTGTACAAACTGTTCATTGTTTTATGTTTTAATCATTGGGAAATCATAGACTGTTGTCATATGATATGATTTTAAGGCCCAAAAGAACTCGAGTCCTAATTTCAAAAGTTACTTTCTAGTCATGTGACCTGGGCGAGCCCCTTCACTAGCTTGAACTTGTTCACATATGTACTCTAACTGCCACATAGATGTTCACGGAATAAATGGAGAGAGCTTCACTATCATGCACCTCAGTTGCCCAATCAATACAGTTAGATCGGTGGGCTGCAAACTGTAGCTGGCCACACATTCAGACCTTAACTCAGAAAGAACGAATGATCTGGGTGACTTCAGTGACTTCAGTGCATCAGGGGACCCAGTAAACTATATCATCTTCAAGACACTTTTTTTCCAGGTAAATTTGGACCTTTTTTTTTTCAGGAACTGTAGGTCATTTGGTAAACTAAACTTGGAACATATGTGATTTTTTCCCCTAAAGTTAGTCCTGAGCCAAGGTAAGGATTCATACTTATTTACTTATATAATTTAGCTATCTCTGACAAAGCTTTAGGTGGATTTTTTTTTTTTTTTTGCACATCATACTGTCCTTTCAGATCATCCTTTTCTCCTGGGCTGGTTTCTGATCTCTGGGACATATTCAAATACAGTATGAGTTCACAGTGTCCTTCCCTGCATAAATCAGGGTGGAAGTGGAATGAGGTCTTTCTATAGAGTTCTGCATCTTTGAGTCCTTATATGATTTTACCAGTTCTGAAAAGACCACCAACTAGTGCTCTCTAAGATTTACCAGTTTGTATGTAACCCCTCATTTAAAACCACATCTTTCTAGGAGTTGCTTTCTAGGAGGAGGATGGATGAAATTTGTCAAGAAGATGCCCAAGTAGTTATACGATTCCCTTATCTAGATTATTACCCAACTTTGCTCCTGGACTTGGTGTCCTGAATTGGTGTAAATACACAAAGAACCCAGACACCAATTCCTGGCATTCTCCCAAATATAATGTATTTCCAGAGAAGTTCCAAGTTTGGAGTGGAGCCTTGGGTGGAAGAACATTCAATTGCACAAGGAAAGCCAATAAACATTTTAGTCCCCAACAGAGACTATAAGCCTTCTAATTACGTTTAAAACTGGGCTTGTCCATTCTCTTCTTCTCCGTGCCTGTAAACAACATGTTAGCTTTGGAGGTTTGTCATCCACTGTGTGCCTTTGGAGAGGGCGTTTCTCCTCACAGCATCTGCAGTGCTCTAGCGAGTAACAGTTAGAAAAGGCAAACTTATGAAATGGCTTCTAAACACACTAAATCCCAATCTAAACAATTTATAACGTTTCTTACTCAATAACTCTCAGAAGTCAACTAACTTGGAATTGCCCTAAACAAGTTAAGAAAGGAGTTAGACATTATTCATTAGGTAATAAACTAAAGTAAGTGGAAGGAAGAACCTGCAGATGAAGCGTTCCGGATTCTAATCCTTCTCTCCAATGACTTATTTCTGAACATTTCTCTACCTTGGAATTGTTGTAAGCATGACAACGATTATAACAATAACAACTAAGATTGCATAGGGATTGGCAGTTTAGTTTAATAATTAAAAGAAAGAGCTTTAGTATTAAAGGGATAGCTGTTTGAGTCAAGCTTTGCCACTAATTGGCTCTGCTAACTTAGAATAGTTAACTGACTAACTGATGCCTGAGTTTTCTTATGTTTAAACTAAGAAGAAGAAGAATCCTTGCCCGGTGAGATTGTTGTGAAGATTCAATAAACTGTGGATATGCAGACTCTCACCTCAGTGAGCCCAATAAAGTTAGATTTTTGTTACTCTTTTATTTGCTCCTAACAAACCACTTTTAACTATGATCTCGTCTCCATTTTATGACTGTGAAAACTGGGCTTCAAAAAGGATAGGCAACAAGTAGCAATCTGAAAGTCTATCATCAGCAGAAAATCAAAGTGATTCTAAAGTAGCATTCATGGTCACTAATGTCGAGACTTTCAGCCATCTCAAAGGGTTCTGGTGAAGATCTCTTAAAAAATATATGTGTAAGCCATCTGAAAATGGGAGAAGCAAATCAAACCTGGGGATAGTTAATAGATAAGAAAGCAGGATTTTGTAATGGGCTTTGAAATTAGAAAACTTTAGGTTTGAAGTTCAGCTTCTCCACTTAAGATTTGCTGTGTTTATTTGGACAAGTTACCTAAACTCCCTGAGTTCTAGTTTCCTTGTTTATCCTATTAGAACATAATCTATGTCTAAAAGTTATTTTGAGGGTTAAATAATATACGTCAAATACAAAACAAATAACTCAGCACTGGATAAATGCAAAGTAAATGTTATCCCACCTCATCATAATTTGCATCTACTTTTCTACAGTGGAGTAAAGACAACAATGAACAGTTTTAATAGTCTGTTGAGGCTAGCAAGGTCATACCAGGTATCTAAGGCAATGCTCCCTGAGTTAGTGGCCGGAATCTGAACTTTCTTTCTCAATGAAGCGATGGATTTCTAGAGCAGTGAAGTTGTGCTGCTGATACTAAAGATAAACATTAGGGTAATAGCAAGCTCAGTCAATGGAAACATGCCTACCACACCCTGGCTATCTCAGCATTTGGTCTTTCCCCCACTTTGCGACTTGTCTAATGGCAAAAGTGAATCTTAAAAGTTTTCTTCCAGTTTCCTTTGCCAGGAAGGAAATCCAAATGGCCAATGTTGACCCTGGCTAAATTAACATTTCTGATTCTATGTTGTGTTAATAAGTATCCCCACCAAGTGTTGTGTTGTCAAATATGTGTAGGAAATGTTATTCAGTAGTGCTTGAAGACTTTATTAACAATAAAAACCAGATATTTTTATGTCATGTCAGTTATGGATATTTCAAAATACATTAATGCTTAGCACTACTTCAAAATTATAGTATTAACTTGATACTAAATCTTATTTATGTATAAAAGTACATCTATTACCATATCACATAATATGTTTTAAAAATATTTCATAACAGTATATACATGTAATTATCTTCCTTTGTTATCTTGTACTTTTTATTTTATTCATTTGGAAATATTATTCTGAGAAGAGTTCACATAGGTTTACCAGACTGCCAAGAGTCTATGGCACAAAAGTGGCTACTACTCCCATGTTAGTTCAACATGTGGTAAAGGAATAATGAGGGAATAACTCTCAAATATTGATTATAGAAGTTGCTGGAGAGAAAGAAGCCCTTAGTGGAGGACAGAGGTGAAAGCTAAAGAAATCAGTTTCCTACTAAAGCGAACAGACCAGTAATAAGCATGGAAGGTGGAGATCAGTTTCAGTGGACAAATGGCCTGAGGCATACTCAGAGAGGACACCAGAGTTCCTGTTTAATCCTAATCCTATCTTGGCTCCCTCCCCTTTCTGTCTATTCGATTTTGTACACATCCCTCTCCTCAATTCACGCACCCCACAATGTCCTATCCCACGGGTTTAGATGTTTGTGGAATCTTTCTGCAGTCACTTAATTTGGGTACTTCTTCCCCCAGAGGCCTTGATACTCAGGAATAGTAGATCATTGATTTCCTTGAGGCTGTAGATAAACCAGTTCCAAAGCCTCCTGTTACCAATGAGTATGGGGTTTAACATATTGTGGCGTGATTTCTAGATACCTTAACACTATAACATGCACTGAGGGACAGAAAAAATCTGAGTATTTTCTTTTGTGTTTTAGGGCAGCTGTTGGATACCTCTTCCCAGTGCGTGAATGGTTTTGAAGTGCATTTGACATCACTCAGTGATTTAAAACATTGGCAAAGTACTTTCTACTTTCTGTAGGGGTCCAGAGCATGCCCACATCTGGTTAAAATGTCTCATAGAACTACAGGTTTCTACCAACCTCAGGCTGAATTGTTAAATTCAGAGGTCGTATGTTGCTAAACTGCTGGTTTTGAAGAAACTGGACTTTAAAGAGTTTCCTCTTAACTAATACTTTGGAGTCTATTTTACCCCTGGTCTAAAATAAAATTCAAGAATGATGTCTGTCATCTCTAGTGCATCAGAAGTTATTTTAAATATGGCATCTTTATAAAAGTCAATAGCTGCCTCATCAAAGGGCAATCATGTCCAGTGTGGGTGGCAGTGCCAATTGTTTTTGAACTACTGCAGCGATCTAGCCAATCCCAGGGAATGGCTTGCAGTCTTTCTACACCCACATTTTTTCTTAATTATCTCCACCAGGCTGAGTTAGCTAAGGACAGATCTATAGCATTTCCTGGATGTCAAAATACCCACACACCTTCTGCAATCCTTGGGCTACCCGCTCCCTTTCATGTTTCTACTGGTTGGTTCATCTAATTATCTATTATTGTGTGTATATAATGCATTATTCACAAAACCCAAGAAAATTTCAACATGTAATATCTTTGATTTTAAAAAGAAATGACCTGAAAAATTAGAACTTCTTCTTGCACAGAGGAAATAGCATTCAATTTGATAGTGGGTCCTCCACCACACAGCTCCCTTTCAAAACGCATCTATAGACATTGAGAGCATTGTTCAAATTAAAATTTTCACAAGAATCATTCTTGAGAAAATGACAGGCTCAACACCTAGATTATTTTTTCTAGGCAAAGTTCACACAGGTTGCTTTGATTTTTTTTTTTTTTTTGGTACTGGGGATTGAACCCAGAAACATTCTACCTCCAAGTTATATCCCCAATCTGATTTTATTACTTATTTGGAAACAGGGTCTCACTAAGTTGCGGAGGGCCTTGCTAAGTTGCCAAGGCTGGCTTCGAACCTGCGATCCTCCTGTCTCAGTCTCCCAAGTCCTGAAATTACAAGTGTGCGCTACCATGCCCTGCTAAGAATGTACTTCTTAACAGTTAAAAATTGTTGGTATCTAAAATTGTAAATCCTCAAAGGTTAGAGCAACTTAGGCCCTACTTTCCACTAAGAAATAGTTACAGACCATATCTTTTGTACCACTCAGACTTGGAGCTGAAATGAAATTTAGAGTTTTTTCCAAGAACATCCTCCTTGTTTTATGTGGGAAGAAATACAGATCAAGTGACTGATTGACTTTTGTGTGTGTGTGTGTGGTACTGGGGATTGAACCCAGGGGCATTCTACCTCTGAGCTACATCCCCAACCCTATTTTATTTTATTATTTTTTTTTAAATTTGAAACAAGATCTCACTAAGTTGTGGAAGCCCTTACTACATTGCTGAAGCTGGCAGTGACACTGCGATCCTCCCGTCTCAGCCTCCTAAATACTGGGATTACAAGTGTGCACAGCCATGCCCAGTTCTGATTGGCTTTTCTCACTACTGACAAATAGTTACTAGTAAAACTTGAACTCGGGCTTTTAATCTGGTTCACTGTGTTCTCTTGAAAAAGGTGAGAATCCAGAAGCCTGTCCCCTGTAGGTATCAGAGCAAATAAAGGGTCAAGACCTTGTCTGTAGTCTATAAGTTCCAGCAAGATAGAACCCATTCACTCTTGCTCATAGCTAGATCTCCAGATTCCAATGTAATTTCTGGCACATAATAAACTGTCAATTAATACTTATAAAAATAAAATTATGAATGTTAAGAGTCTCTCTAGAAGGTATACTTTTGGGGGTAAAGTTGGAAATGGCCAGTCAAGCTCATGATCCTCATGAGATATTCACAGAATATCTACCAAGATAAATGAGTACCCAGGCATCCAAGACTGGGATGAAATTCCAGAGGGTTGAAAGAAAATAAGCCAGCATGGATTCGTGCATCAGATGTGGGCTGGGCTACGTGACCTCTGAGAACCTTCCCAGCCCTCAGATTCTATGACTCACGAGTAAAAGTAATGTACTTCTTGGCTTTGGCCTATGTTCCATGTTTGTTTTGGGGGAATTAGTGGCTATGACTTAGACAGTGTGTCAGGTCCAGGAAGATTCCTGCCTTCTTTGAGCCTCCAACTGTGGGAGAGGGAAAGAATGGCTTCTGAGGGGAAGGTCACAGGCTGATTAAAATGTTCCATTAGTCCTAGAGAATTTCGAAGTTCATTTGTAGACAAAGTTTTTTAAATTAAATATGTCAAAAATAAGAGGAAATAATGCCTACAACTCCTTCAGATGCCTTAGCTGGGTTTGGGGCAGCATGATCCAGAGAGAAATAAGCACAGTCCTTTTAATCTGAAGAAACAGATTCTGAGTCACGTTACCTCTTGCTGGTAGTGTGTGTGGTCTTGGGCAACTTTGCCCTGTAGTTTCCCCTCTATGGGGTGACTGATGATGCCTTCCCTACACAATTGATAAGGGGATCAAATAGGGAAACCTGTAAAGAACTTTCAAAACACCATATGCATATGAAATACTGTTACTAGAAAATACAAATAGTCTATAATATAGCAGAAAGAACTCTTTGCAGGACTTTTTTAGAATGTTAGAATGAAAGAGAGAGGGGAAAAAGGCTTTCTAAATTTGAAAAAGCTCAGAATGAACACCTCCAAAATTACCAAATCAGAATGAAGGCAGGGCTGTAATTCAATACTTTGACCTCTGCACTATGGTGTTTGGGGGATACTATTCTTTATGGAACATGTGTCTCTTTCTCAAGAGACACTTATTATAGCAACAGCTCAACATTCCCAATATAAGATGAAAGATTTCATATTTTTGAAACTATGGTCACTCTGAAGCCAAAGAGGGGGGAAGTTTTCTTTTTATTGTTTAATAATTTATTAAATAATAAACTTCCTCCCCTTAAGGTATCCTCTCCTTCCATAGCATTGGATAATGGTAAGCTTTCAATAAATACTAATGTTTATTTTTGTAATTAAGTACCACACACTGTTCTTTATATGGACTATACCATGTAAGTTTAAGAAACTCATTGCTTGTTAAATTCCCACTAGAAACACACACGCGCGCGTGCGCACACACACACACACACACACACACGACAGTAGCAGATCAGCAGAGAAAGACACCAGCAAAAGAAAGATAATTTGAGATACTTCTGAGGTAGCAGTTGTAAAATTAAAATAAGCAACTCATTAAATTATCCATAGAGTGAAAAGAAAACTACAAAAATAGATATTTTTCTGGCAAGTCAGTGCTGTTCAGAACAAATTTAGTTTTAAGCAGAGCTTTAAAATCAGATGATATCAGCTCATATTCATTAGAATTACCTCAATGGCTTGACTAAGTTAGTCCTAATTAAAAGCAAAAATTAGCTTCACTGGCCTTTGGTAGAAGTGCATTTATTTAAAAATAAATTTAGTTGGACATCATTTTAACTGACAGATTGTAAGCAATATGATCAAGTGAATGTTATTTGAGCAAGTTGGAGCTTGGTCCCAAGATCATAGAATTAAAAAATAAAAACCCTTTGTAAGTCATACTGTAATGCTGGCTTTCTCATTTCTATTTTTTTTTTTTTTTTTGTGGCTGGTTATCTGTGTTGTGGTCAGCCAGTCCCTTGCCTTCTCTCTCACCGCTTGGTTTTAGTGTGTTGTTTCTTACTAAAGCTTCCCCTAGAGGACAGGCCAGGAAAAGGAAAGAAACTAAATTCACCAGCTTCTTTTCTTATTAAGAATTTAGATTTGTGATTTGATAGGGAAAGAGTCTGGCAAGTGTAAGAGAAAGCTTATGGATGCTTACTTAAGATCTTTCCAAAGCCTTCTTTCCAATTTACACTGATAGACAACTGACAAATAATATTTTGTAAGTCAACTGATCACTTGCTTTTAAAATTCTCGTTTATTGTCTTGACTGTACAAATTAGATGATGTTTTTAATTAACTAGTACTCTGGTTCAATCAAATAAAAATGCTGTGTACAAAGAGAATGTCATAACGATCCCTCTCATTTATGGAGTGCCCGCTTCCCAGTTTGCAAAACCCTTTCAGACATCTTCTATCCTCCCAAAACTGCGGTGTTGTAGGTCTTACTATCAATGACACTGAAAAAGCTACGGGCAGGACCCATGTATTTCCATCTGAATCAATACTGATATATATCCCATTGGGGGAGCTAGACTAAGCTAAAATCTCCCATACAGAAATATTAATATGCAAGACCAGGGGGCGCAAAAGTAGGCTAGGTTACTGTTACATTTTTAAGGTTAAAAATGATTTTTCCTCTTTTTCCCCCCTCCTCTTTATCACCTTAGAGTCTTCTGTCTGGTTCCAAACAGGGCAATTGGAATTTCTTGCCTTTATGCTGGAGAGCTCTATGTAAATACACATAAACCGTGAATACCAGGCGCACCATTCTTAAAGTGACATTCATTTCCATGACACTTTAGGCGAAACCATTTCATCTTACAAGTCGAGGATGAGAGTGTGTAAGAGGATGACGTGACACTTTTGAGGTTTATTTAAGTTGTTAAAGATCTCGAGGTTACAAGAATTAGACTGTTAAGTATTTTCCCTCCTTGCCTCCCACAGACACGAAATCTACAATTTTCTCAGTTCAACTGTCAGATAAATTGGCAAGTCGACTAAAAGGATAATATTCCCTTAACGGTGCATTCATTTGAAGCCCTAGCAACTGTATTAGGCAGCAGCGAGTATTCGCTAGCAAGGCATGGCGCGGGGAGAGGAAACTCTGCAATTTAGAGTGACAGATGATTTTTTCCCCATCTATCAAGCCGCCTCAAAATGTCACAATATTTACACCTCTTCCTTGGTGAATTAGAATCCAGAGACAAGCAGGCAGAAAGGGGAAAAAATCCGACCGGTTGCGGCTTGATGGGGCGAAAAGCAAGCGTTGCACCTTTAAATTCTGCCCTTCCATTCCCCGTCCCCCCCCTCCTTTCTCGGGATTTTGCAATAAATCTCCCAGTTCTGCGTTCAGCCCTGCAGATCCGTATTTAAAACAGCACCATCTGGGAAGGGTGGGTGGCGATGGTGATGCGCGCGCCTTGGAGTTCCTTTGCAGCACGCTTGGAATTGCATCAGACTGATCAGAAATCCCCCCGCCCCCAAGTCCGGCCCCTCCCGCCACGTTCCCCTCCCGGCCCCTCCCCTCCGCTCCTTTCGCGTAGATCTGACTGAGAAAACGACTGGATCTCGGAACAATCTGTGCCCCATTCGCTGCAGGCTTGCTCCGTAAACCCTGCCCTACGCTCCCTTTGTGTGCGGAGCAGCCTATCACAGTCATCTGATCCGAGTGCCTGTTTTTTTTTTTCCTTCTAAATTTCCACAATATCCTCGCGTTGCCTATGAATCCGTCATATCCACCTGCGCAGAGTTGGGATTCTTTCTTTCGTTCGCTAAAATAATCTTTTGAGTCTTGAGTTTCGCAAGTGGGTTTTTCCCTAACTCCCCACCCCAAGCCCTAGCCTCTTAATTAAGAAGAGCTGATCCGGGAAGGAGTCCAGAATGACCTAGTCCAGGGGCAAAAACTGCGACCCGGCCGGGTTCCAGGGCCGGAACAAAGGGCCCGAGAAGGGGGTGGGGGTGAGGGTGGTAGGAGTGTGGAGGTCGGGGGCCCCCGCCCAGGGGCGCACAAGTCCCGGGGCTCCGGAGGAGAGGCAAGAGGACAGCGCAGCCGCACGCTCCAGCCGCTCGGGGTCCCCGGGGGGGGGGCAGGCAGGCGGGGGAGGTGGAAAGGAAGGCTGGGCGGCTCCTAGCTCGCTTCTATCTCACCCGTCAAGCCCCCCCATCTCCACCCCCTGCCAGCCTCCCAGCCCACCCGCGGCTCCGGGGCCAGCCGACCGCCCTCCACCCGCGCCTCCGGACTCAACCTCGCCCTGGCTGGGCGGTCTGCGCGCCCAGCTGATTGGTGGCTCTGTCCAGCCACCGCACGGAGCTACGAGTGTTCTTCTCCACCGCCTCCAGCCGCCCAGGCCCCCTTTCCCGGCCCTTTCCCTGGCTCTTTGGTCCCGAAAGGACCTTCTACTCCCAAGCCAAGGCCCCCCTTTTCCCTGAGTTACCCCGACTGACTCGGACCTGGGCTTAGTGAGGCATCCGGCCCGGCAGGGGACAGGAGCGCGGTCTCGGCGGCTCCCCTTCCCTTGAGAAAACCGGAGCCCTCCCAGCCAGCGCCCGAAACTCGCAGGGAGGGAGGGAGGACAGAAAGAGGGGAAAAGGCACCCCAGAAAGAAACATCCAGCGAGGAACGAGGGCGACCGAGAGGAAGAGATAGAATGAGGGAGGGATGGAGGCAGGAGGAGGGGGCGGGGTGGAAGAAGGGGGGCGGGAAGGAGGGAGGGAGGGAGGAAGGAGAGGGAGGGAGGGATACAGAGAATGAATCCTTCTCACTAGAAGAGCTGAAATTACCTTGATTCATTTTGTGTTAGAGATTTAGCGTTACCACCTTCCCTCTCCCCAACCTCCGCCTCCCCTTTCCCCATTGCACACCACCTCCACCGCCTGATTCCAAATGGTACAAAGTCAAATCTTAGGAAATCTAATGTTGTGCAAAAGCTTCATAATTAGTAATGAATTTACTGTACGCGCGCGCGCGCACACACACACACACACACACACACACACACACACACACCAGCAAAAAGAACGGAAAAGAGAGAAGGGGAGAAAAAGAAATAAACCTTACATTTAAATCAGACATTTGCAGGTCCAAGTTAACTAAACTCATTATATCCGCAGGAAGACTGAACCCCCCCCCCCGCTTTGCCCCAGTGTTGTCACCTAGGGCAATTTAAACTGGGCAAATATCAAGAAACAACCCTCTACCGTTCTCTCCCCCTACTTCCTCCCGTCCACCACGCGTCCTTTCCGGAAGATTGAGTATCAAAATAGCTCAGGAATTGGGGATGCAGGGGTCCCCGCCCCGGTGCTTACCTTCTCTGCGGCTTACACCACCCCGGTGGCTAGATCCTGGAGATAAACACTTGCATTTCCCAAAGTTAACCCAGTATACCAACCCGGAGCTTGCCAAGAGTCTATTCCAGCCTACACCGCTAGGAAGCCAACTTCAGCGAGCTCAATGAGGGGGCCACACTGGGGCTCGCTTTCCAAACGCTCCGCTCCAAAATCTGACTCTCTCTCCAACCCCGATCTCAGTGTGAGCCGAACCTCAGAAAAGACGCTTTTTAAGGGCGACACGGGGTTGGCTTGACAGCGGGAAGAAGAAGGCTACCTGGAGTACCACCACCTCGGACAAATCCGTTGGCTCTGTCCAAGGTGCTGAATGGACTCCGCTCGCTCCGACCACACACCCGGCGCAGCAGGAGGAAAAGGCTAAAAAATCTCTAATTAAGTGACACTTGATATTGCTCTAGACGGCTTCTTCCACTTCCTTACGTTTTGTCACGTGCGGATGGCTTTGCCAAAGCCATCCTGTTAATAGTTGATCACATGTTGATGAGACCCTTTTTTTCCCTATGACAGGATTACCCATTTCATTACCGATGATATGCACTTCTGACTTATTTCTCCCCCCCAACCCCACCCCCATCCTCACCCAAACTCTTAGCTTCTACCCCACCCTTACCCCACTCAACCCCCTAACCCCATCCTCTACCAGCATTACTGTTTTTAAATAGAAATTAACCCCCCTCCGATGTTAACTGCATGCCCACATATAAATCATAGAATATACTCATACACCATACACGTAAAAGCAAAGAATGGAATACAAGACGGCTGGGAGACAAGCATCAGCCTTGAACAGCCAATATAACACACACACACACACACACACCCCCTCCAGTTCCAAGTTTGTTCCACGCAGTTCCACATTGATGTGTTAAATCTCAAATGATTCCAATTAAAGTTGCACTGTGTAAAAACCCGATTCCCCTGGCCTGAGTAGCTGCTGTTTTTTTGGCGTGTGAAGTGCTAAGAAGAGCCGTGATATGCCCGTTGTTAAGCAACATGTCAAGATTTTTCAATTATAATGCAGGGTTTATGGCTACTCACCATTTTGCCTTTGCTGTCCTGGAGACTCAAGTGTCTTAAAATCTCGTCTCCCCAACAGATGCTGGAAGGTAATGTGTCTTGTTTGAAGTCATCATGTGAGAAGTTCGGCTTTGCTCAGTGGATCGCCCACCACTTGGTGTGACTTATGAATCTAATAACCCTTTGCAATATCCGCAAGCTTAAACTCTCAACCACCTTGGCGACTACAGAAGACAAAGCAACTGGCACCGAGGTTGAAAGACCTATAGATTTACGCAAACGCCCTCACTCCGAGAGACACGTTTCCCTTTGAGTTCTTACGTGATTCTAATGAATGAGCGAGGTTACCAATGACTGCCCAACTGCCCTGCTATATAGCGGATGCTTCCTGAGGCTGCCTCCTCACGCCAGTCACTGGATCCTGGCACACAAAGTTCCCAGAGAAAGTGAGGAGTTTCAGGGTACCCCCATAAAAATAACCCAGCCTGCACGCCGCTCTCTTGCCCTCCGCTCAGGTCACACCTGGGGCTCTGGCAAAGCTGAGCTCGGCTCGGGAGATTTCCCTGTCTCCAGGTAAGAAAACCTTCGCCTTGTCAGGCTAGGGCGGGAAGACCGCTGGGGAACTTGTTGCTTATCAGCGCCAGCAGGCTACCGCTTTAATAAGAATCCCAGAAAAGCGCAGCGGGGAGGGGGCGAAGGGGGTGGCAACGACGACGACTATCCGTGCTGTTTACGTGACCAACTCACTGTGACTCCCTGGGTAAAAAGGAAACTTCTTAGAAAAGTTCCTGCCCCTCCCCCTCCCCCACCATGACTAAGGGTCTCCAGCCGATGAGGTCGTGAGTGATGATCAAATGTGGGGTGGGGGATGGGCGGGGGGGCGTAAGTGACTTGTCCTTGGGAACAACTGCATGCGTCGAAGCGCGCATCAGCTCCGGCAACTTTCCTTTTTCCTCTTAGGGGCTGATGACTAGGCGAGAGGCACCCGGGCGAGCCACTAGTTGCCCACAGGAACGGTGTAAACCAAGCTCTCGAGCGACCGAGTTGAATGAAGTTGTGACTGCGTTTGCTCTAATGGGTTATGGCTTCTCAAATGGGAGTTAATAGCCCCTGCGCGTAGCTAGGTCGGCCAGGCGAGCCGCGGAGAACCGAGCCGCGGGCTGAGGCCGGCCGGGAGCAGAGGAGCCGGGCAGGCTCCGGGCTCCGCGCTGCGCGTCCGCTCGGTGCTTCTTCCCCGGAGTCGCTTCCGCGTGATCCGGGGGCTCCCCCGCTGCGAGCACCCGGAGCTGCGAGCACCCGGAGCTGGGGATGCGTTTGTGAACCTCGGGAGGGGGCTCTCCCAGGAAGCCCCGCGATTGGCACCCGCACTTCCCCACCAGTGGCTGCGCAGGCTGGGAAGTGGAGAGGTCACGTGTTGGCGGAAAGTAAGTTGGAAGGGAAAGGATGAACTTCGAGAAGAAGACGAAGAAGGAAATAATAATAATAATAATAATTAATAATAAAACACCCTCCTCCCCGTGGGTAAAATAAAGGGAAAGGAAGGCGGGGTGGGGGAGGGACGCTGCTCTCTGCTGGGGACCTGGGGAGAACTCCGGAAAAATCTCAGGAAATAATAACTCGAGCGTTGGCAACATCCCCCAGCGTAGGGAGGCGCTAGCCCAAGGTATCTTTCCACCGAAGCTGTCCTTTGCCTCCCCCCCTCACTTATCGCCGGCAAGGCCAGCCCAGGAACTGAGGGTGAATGTAAAACAGTTGTTATGGAGATGCTCGTCGCTCTGAGGAGCACGAATGCCCTGGGAAGTCCCCAGACGCTTTTCAGGTTTCGCCGTTTTGGCACAGACACCATGATTTTACTCTCCACCCAGAACTCCCATCAAGGGGTGCCCATCCTCGGCGTCACAGGCCCTGACCGCGGCGCTATTGACTGCAGGGACGAGGCAGAGAGATGCTGCAGAAGATGGTGGAAGGCTCTGAAGTTTCAGACCACCCGGCTCGTGCCGATTTCCAGTTTCTTTATTCCAATCAGAAGTGTTGTGTGTGAATGTCATTCGTGTTTCCTGATGTACAGAAACCAGATTACACGCTAGGATGACTTAGAAGCAACAGAACATTTGTATTGAGTGGCTGCTTCAAGGTCCTTCTCCCCTCCCCCTCCCATCCTAGACATGCTTTCCTTATGGAAAATAAGCTTTATGTCCTAATTCTCTACGTGGGCCTCTGTTCCTTGAAGCCTCCATTGGTAGTGGATTATTTATATTAGCAGTAAGTCCAGTGTTGAGTTCATACATACCTCATTGAGATGTATTACCATAACCTAATACCTATTTCCAAAGTCAACGCAAGCCAAAGGTATACAAGGTAAGAATACTTCCTGGACCTCATTGGGGACAGTTCCAGACTTACCCGGCTCCTAGAGACCTGAGGTGGGGCAGCATAAAAGAATGCCAGACACCCTCAGAGTCACCAAGGCAACAGTTCCCTTCAACTAAAAGGACTGTTCATATTGTCACAAATTGCCACTTTTTGTCCATCCATGAATTAGCCAGCAGATGCTGCCCTAAGACTGGGACAGCTGGCACAAACCATCCTCTGAGGTATTGGGGTACAGGTTTTGTGGGCAAAACTGATTTCCTGAGAACGTAATTCATAATGCCATAAGTAAGTTATCTTGCCTGTTGACATATTTAGTGACTCTGATACAGATCCCAAATCTTCAAATGACACAGAGAGGATCACTATATGAATATACTTATTCCTTGTTGTCATCCATGTGATGCATTTATCTGACTTTGTCAATAACTTGTGGGCTATATAGGGACTATCAGCTGTTTTTCTGATGGCTCTTTATTCTGAAAATTAATACCATATTTTATTTCCTAGGGGGATACCCTGGATTGTTGGCTAAGGTGCTTGAAGATTCAGAACATGAATGGCTGATTAGATTTGAATTATCTAGACAACACACGATAGTACTGGAAATATTTCCCAAGAAATATTTATGAACATTACTCTTATTTCTTAGAGCCATTCCTAAAACCCATTAATTTATGGATCAAGATGAGTTGCTATATAATGAGATTTGCTAATTTGCTATCGTGAGTTGTGGAGAAGGGTGATGAAATGGTATTTCACACACACACACACACACACACACACACACACACACACACACGTTTTCCTGTCTTGATTTTGTGGTGACCCAAAGGAGAATTCTCTTCTCTTGGTATATTATCAGCTCTCTAGCCTTTTATCTCCATCCACTTACTGACATATTTCCTTTTTTTTCCATCTGCAAAAATCCAGTACCTAATATAAGCAAAGGTTGTAGTCATTTCATTTGTTAAGATAGATGCTGAGCAATGTACCTGCTATAATTTTAATCTTGGGAGCACTTATTCTTGAGGTTATATCATTTTTTCCCCACACAACCCTTGTCAGCTGTGATATGAATATCACACTTCTCTAGGTTCATCTGACCCCATTCATTTTTAGCAAAGGTAAGAACATTTCAAACTGAATGGTAAACAAATCTTGTGCCTTAAAGATCACTACTTAACAATGTAGCCAAATTTAAAAGCAAAATGTATTACCATATAACCTAGGAGGATTTTTGCTTTGTTTGATGTTCATGCAGTTTCCTACCAATGCCACAGTTATAAGGCTTGTCCTCTGCCTGTACCTTTATAAAGATAAGTACAAAAATTAATGAGAAAGGGCTCATCAAGAGTAGGAGCCATACTAACATAATTAAATTGATGTGCGAAGCATCTCAGAATTAGTGGGAGAGGGGTAACAAAACGGGAATCTACAAAATCAGAAATGAAAGAACTCCTTCTGCTTAGAGGATTAGGTGATACTTGGAATATCTCTTGAGACAAAGTCTACTCTCTTAATTTCTAAAGGGAAATTTAGCATATTAAAAAATTTTGGTGCATTGTAATTTTACATCATATTGGGGCACAGAGTGTCAGAAAAATACAAGTACACAACTCTTGGTTCCCTCCCCACCAGATCCCCCCTCCCTCCCCTTCCCTCTGTCACATGCCTTTGGGATTGGAGGTAATTTTGTATACATTCATAGCACTGCTTCAACTATTGCATTTTTTTATCACTTCCTCCCCTTTCTTATATGTGGAAGCTAGGGAGGTATTTGGAAATAAGAGCACATTGCTTTTAAAGGATTCTTTGGGAACACCTATTTACATATCAAGGCAGATATGGATGCAGTGGTACTCCTGTTCTCTCCTCTTGACTATTCTTACCAAATCTATTTGGTTGTAGGCCATCAACAAGCTCTCTATCTCACCTGTGTTTGATACATTTTTCCCCCTTCTCTCCTGCTACTACTTCCTCTTCAGTACTTTTTCTATGCCAGGTTATTTGATAAGGACTAGTGATCCATATATCAATAATTCCCTAAAGCATCCCAGACTTGCAGAGTTGAGCACTTGGCTAAATTATTGCCAAGATGTTAATAGTGCCTTACCCCCTCTCTCAACCTTCCCTTCTAGTCATTACCTCAGTATCACTTATTATAATCAATGATGAAGAGCATTCACAGAGAAGCTTCAGATGGTGGCATAATTGCTGTCTTGTAGCCTTAAAAGAACAGGTAACATGATTTCTGTTTATAAGAAGTGATGCTGACCAGGTAGGAAGAAAGATTGGCTTTCTTAGTCACTTCCTCATCTCTAATGGTTCTCCACAGGCAATAGGAGGAGAGTCAAAGAATCATGATGCAGCATTTGAAAAGCTTTCTGAAAACAAGAATAGTCAATGATTGCCAAGAACCTGGTGCTGAGCTCATATTTAAAAAGAACTCAAGGAATCTTCCATCTACCAAACCTAGTTTAGTTAGAAAGGAAACTGTCAGAGCATCAAAAAGAAGGAAGTAAGAGAAAGCCTTGAGAAACTCTTGAGTTTACAACAACCTCTGTGCATTCCTGAACCAGACAAGTAAGCATGAGACCGAAGATCTGGAGATCACTTACCTTGATTTCAGAAAACCAGACAACCCCCTAATGAGGCTGAAGCAAGACTACATGGAATACTGAGGAAGAACTGAACGATTCTCCCTAAACCATCTTAGAGACAAAAGATGAATAAGAGGAAATACAGGTGGCCAGTAAGGGAGAAGTGACATTGTTAATGTAAGAAATTGGTAGGAGATTGAGACAGGTCAAGAATATGTCAGGTTGGGACTTGCAAAATATGCTTAACTAAATATGAGCTCATTTTAGATACTGGATAAAACAAGAAATCAAATCTCCAAGGAGTTGCCAAACTTAGGATCATGGAAAGGCACGTGAAGACTAGTGAGGGTAATAGAGAGTCTATATTGTGGTGGGGCCTCACAAGGTATGTGACAGATCTAACTTGCCTACAACATCTGGAGGGAAACTTGCACAGGTGTTAAACTATGTTTCTCATAATTTAATGTGCACATGAACCTCCTTGGCAGTTTGTTAACAAGCAGATTGAGTCTGGGGTAGGGACCAAGATAGGGTGTTTTCAACAGATCCCTAGGGGATGGGGTTTCACTCCACTTTACCCAGCAAAGAGCTAAAGCATGATGCTCCAGGCTATGGTTTTGTTTACATTATGGCTTGATTGACAACTAGCTAATGTCTTCAGTAACTGGAGTGAATGCTATGTAACAAAAAATTAATTCAAGGAAAAGACACCTTCCTGTTACAAAAACCACAGAGCTCTAACCTGCTCCTGAACCTATTAATTCTAGAAAGTTCCTGACACAGGAAACACCAACCTCTCATTATCAATAGCATTGGCTATGGTTTGAATATTTGTCCTTTCATATGGACAGGGATAAGAGTAAAGAAAATTGGTTTGGGATGTATGGAGCCCATTGCCAAATGGAAGAGAAGTCAGGGAAAATTATTCTAGTCATGTAAAAAGGATTGGTTAGGTCATATTATGAGTCCTGAGCTCATTCTGGGTTTCTTTCTATAAATAGGATATTTTGGAACTAGAGAAGGCATAGCAGAAGGCAACCAGAATGACAGAGGGATTTGGGGAATTTGCTTCTGCTAAAAGGTTAAAGAAACTAGGTCTGTTTTCTTTCGTAAGGAGAGAAAAGATGGTACCTCACTGAGGTGATATCATTCCAAAAGTAGTGGAAGTAATAGGAAGCGACAAGAGTGCCTTATGGAAACAAGAGTAGAAGGATTCTGGCAAGGAATGAGGGCCAGAAGAAAGGCAGTAGCTTTTCTAAAGGCCTTCAGTTAGCAGTGTTCCTACTGGCAAAACCCCACCACTCACAAAAGGCAGGGTGAACACTGGATTGAGATCAGGAAATAAGTGAGAGATAGAAAAATAGGAAGTGTCTCTCTATTCATTGAGAACATTTTCAAATGGGCATTTATTAATTGTATAGAAGCACTGAACTCACAGCATATGGTGAACTTTACCAACAGTCCCCAGACTCGAGGGCTCTGTTTCTGTAGCATCTCACATTTCTGCCACTTCTCCATCCTCAAATGGCACTCTTTTCATTAATTCGGCAAAGAAATGTAAATAGTTACAATATCCAGGGTTCTTTCTCAGAGTTACCTTTTCTTCCACATGAATACTGAAAGACATTCTCTTTTTCATTTGATGGAAGAGTATTGTTCATGACTTCGCGTATGAGTTCCCAACGTCTTCATTTGGCCTGTGAAGTTTAGGGATGGAAGGACTTGCAGGCCATCCTGGCCAAACCCATCATTTTGCAAGAGGGGAATAGAGAGCTCATAGAGTTGACAATCAAACAGGTTCATCTGTATGGTATTAGAATATGTATGCTTTCCAGAATCTTTGAGATTTCTCCATGAGCTCTCTGGAAAATATTAGTCATTCTATGAGTTAGCTCGGGATTCTAGTCCTCTATCAGAATTCATTTTCAGCTCTGTCTTTTCAATAGGACAACCCTTGAAGGGAGTTGCTCTACGTCCACTGCTTTAGATGGTCTCCAGCTGCTATGAGTGGTTGATAATGCAGAAAGCAGGTGGGAGAAAGAGGCAGCTTTCTAACAGCTCCTTAGAAATGCATGATGCTCCTGTGAATGTTAGTCTTCTGTTTCTCTTTCCATCAAGACAAAATGGGTTAGTCATCCCTGCTTTCATACAACCTTACCTTTCTCTGCTTCTGAATAAGAGTTGGCCTGAGGAAACAAGGTAAAAAGAGTTTCCAGCAGGAAAAAACAGCCTCCATGAAGCCACCAAGGTGGCAATTTATTTATTTATTTATTTATTTATTTATTTATTTATTTATTTATTTTGTGGCACTGGGATTGAACCCAGAGGCATTCTACCTCTGAGCTACAACCCCAGCTCTATTTTACGTTTATTTTGAAACAGGGTCTTGCTAGGTTGATGAGTCTCACTACTTGCTGAGACTGTCCTCGGACCTGTGATCCTCCTGTCTCAGCCTCCCAAGTACTAGGATAATAGGCATATGCCATCATGCCTGGCTCCAAGGTGGCATTTTATTTTATATGTTTGTTTATTTACTTATTTATTTATTTATTTATTTATTTATTTATTTATTGGTGCCTTGTAATCATACATCTTGATGGGTTTCAGGGTGATAGAAGTATACATGCACACATTGGTCAATTAGCCTTCCTCCAATTCCTACCCCCATGCCATCCCCTTCCCTCTTTTTCCTGCTCAGCATTGTAGTTGACTTTGATAAGTTTGTGTATGTACATCTGGTGCATTAGGATGTACATCATCCCTCCTCCCATCACCCTCAGTTAGGTCGCCTTCTTTACTCATCTAAGGTTTTCTCCATCTCTGTCTGGAGTCCCTCCTATGCCCTATTCTCTCTAGCTTCCGCATATTAGGGAGAGCATCCGACTTTTCATTTTTTGTGACTGACTAATCTCACTTAGCATAATATTCTCTAATTCCATCCAGTTCCCTGCAAATGAGGTGATTTTGTTCTTCTTGATGGCTGTGTAAAATTCCATTGTGTACCTATCCCATAGTTTTGTAATCCATTCATCTGTTGATGGACATCTTGGCTGGTTCCATAGTTTGGCAATTGTGAATTGTGCAGCTATAAACGTAGATACACATGGATTAGCCTGGTAGTTTAGTTTCCATTCTTTTGGGTAGATAACTAGAAGTGGCATTGCTGGGTCATATGGTAGGATCATTCCCAGTCTTCCGAGGATCCTCCACACTGTTTCCAAAGTGGTTGCACTAATTTGCAATCCCACCAATAGTGTATTAGAGTTCCTACTTCTCCACATCCTTGCCAGAATTTGTTATTCTTTGTGTTTTTAATGATTGCCATTCTAATTGGGGTTAGGTAAAATCTCAGGGTAGTTTTGATTTGCATCTCTCTGATTGCTAATGATGTTGAATGTTTTTTCCTACATTTATTGGCCATTTGTATTTCTTCTTCTGTGAAGTGTCTATTTAGTTCACTTGCCAAGGTGGTGTTTTAGTTAGCAACTGCTATGTTAGAAATCACTCCAAAATTTAGTAGCTTAAACAAAGATACACATTTGTTATACCCAGAATTCCTGTGGGCCAGGAATTCTGAATCAGCTTACCTCAGCAATTCTGACTGGGAAGTCGAAGAGGGTTGTTCTTCTAGGATGTTGACATCAAGTTTTATCCAAAGTTGTAATCATCTGCAGACTTGACTGGCTGCCCTATCCAAATTGGAATTAGAAGAGCCTAGGTTTGGAGTCCAGGTAGGAGTCTACTACAGGTGTCAGGTGAGAGAGGACAGAGGCTTAGATTCAGATAGATGGATGGATATGAGATATGTTTTAGCAAGGGGACTTATTTATTGATTATCTCATGGAGAATGAAGAGGAGGGAGGAGTTCTGGCATGACTAACTGCATGTTTGAAGAAATCATATACTGAGTGGAGAAGTTTGGAGAACAATCAGATTTACAGTGTAGTTGAGGGGCTGGGGAGATGAAGTTGGTAGATCATTTAATTCTCACAGCCATATTGGGAGACAGCTTAAAATGATGGCTACCATCTATTCTGTGCTGACTCTGTGCCAAGCCCTGTGTTCAGGACATTGCCTACATTCTTCTGTTCAATCCTCTAAGTAGTGTGACTATTATAACTTAGGCCTGGAGAGGTTAACTAACTCCCCCAAGGTCACCCAGCATGTAAGTGGTAGAATAAGAGTCAAAACTCAGGAATTTTAGATTTCACAGTTTTTGCTTTTGGGCATTAGACTACATTAATCCTTTCTTGCCTTCTCTCTCCCCTAATACATATATTTTGGCTTTCTTTGTAGTTTATTTTGTGTTAGAGTTTTGAAACAAGACAGTCTCACTTAGCTAGACTTCTTTCCTTCCACCCCAACAGCATGATGGGTATGTAATAGAAGCTTAATATAATCTTATTAGAGGAGTTGAGATTAAACTTCTCCTTTTATCTCTGGGAAGACTGGCTTTCCAACATAGAAATTATTTTGGAATGCAAGATGAGCTGGAAGATTAGCAGTGAACACCAATTGTCCTACATTCTGGGGATGCTTAAGCCACTGCTGGAGTCTCCCTGTCCCCCAGCTCCATCCTAGAAGGTAGCAGATGCCTCCTAGAAGAGGCCTAGCCAGAGCATAAGCCAATTCCTTTCTAAGATGCAGGTTATTCTTGAAATCCAAGAGCTGCAAATCAAAGATGGGGTATACACTGCAAATTAGGGGGCACTAATGTGATGACTCAGAGTCCCAGAATGGGTCTGAGTTTGCAAATTACTGTGGAGATGTTCCCAAAGTCTTGACAGATCTATGTTAAGGCAGAAACAAGGACATCATATTCTCCAATATTACTGTGATTCAGAATCTAAATAGTGACCTGAACGCTAGAAATGTCAGCCAAGAAATGGGAAAAGGAAAGAATAGGCCAGAGATCCAAGTTTGCTGAGAGGCCCATGAACCCAATGACCTAAAATAAAGACAATTATGGAAAGCTGAAATTTCAAGAGAAGGAGAAATCTCTGACCCCCACACTGGGCCTCTGTTTCCTGCCTCTTGGAATCATTGTCTGGTATGTTGGAAGGGGGCTGCCCTAAAAAAGAGTTCTCAATCTGACTGTATTACAGGTTGCATTGCCTGACCTTGGAAAACTATTTTCTCTCTCTGGGCCCCAGTTTCCCCACTTTCTAATGGCATTAGACTTGACATTTATTGTGACTGAATTGGGTCCTCATATTTCATATGCTGAAGTCCTAATCACCAGTACCTTGGAATGTAACCATATTTAGAACTGGGTTTTTAAAGAGGTGATTAATTTAAAATAAGGATGTTTGTGTGGGGCTATAATACACTATGACTGGTTTCTTATAAGAAGATAAAGACTCAAGGGTTGTGTGTGAACAGAGGAAAAGCCGGCTGAGGGCAGAGAAAGAGGGCGACCATATGCAGGCCCTGGGGAGAGGCCTCGGAGGAAGCCAGCCCTGCAAACACTGATAATCCTGATTTTCAGTCCCCAGAACTGTGAGATAATCCATTTCTTTTGCTGAAGACACCAGAGTGTGGTCTTTATCTCGGCAGCTCTAACAAAGTCATACAGTTTCTAAATGTCCAAATTCCTATTTTCTGTGAAATTTCCTTCAATCGCTTTAGTATTGGGATAGATTAAAGTTATTTGAAAATTCGTTGACAGTTCTCCCACCAAGAGGTGGGGGTTATGTTCTTCTTCTCCAAATCTGGGAGGCTCTGCGACCACGGTGGTCATTGTGCCAGTTTTCAGGTCACAGAGAAGCACTTAGTGTCCTCTCTCTTTCTCTTGGACACTTGCTCTTGGAGTGCTAGGCCACCATGTAAGAAGTCCAACTGTCTTCTTGGAGACAGCATGTAAAGAGGCCATGCGACTGCATAGAGAGGGAGAAGAGCCAGCTAGCCTGAGTGCCCCACCAAGGTGCTGGCCATGTGAGTAAAGCTGTCTTGTACCTTCCAGCCAGACCAGCCACCAGGTGAAGGTCACCAAGTGACCTCAGTCAATGACACCTGGAGTGAAAGCATTGTCTAGCCAAGATCTGCCTGGATTCTGAACCCACAAAAGCACCAGATCTAATATGGTCATTGATGTAAGCCACTAAGCTTTGGAGTACCCCGTTACAATGATGTAATAAATTTTTAACTGATTTACAGAATGATGATGGCTATATCAATTCTATATGGCACATTTTGAGTGTGTGTGTGTGTGTGTGTGTGTGTGTGTGTGTGTGTGTGTGGTACTGGGGATTGAACCCAGGGGA
>PVJS01001716.1:0-42316 GCA_004027185.1 Glis glis
ACACAGCTTGTAAGTAGTAGAACCAGGATTTGATCCTGGGCAGTCCTGTATTACCTGGTTCCAGGGGCTCCTGCATTTGGCTCCAGACTCTGGGAAAGCAATTGCATTTCTCTCTTTCTCCCTCCCCGCCCTCCCCGCCGTGTGTGTGTGTGTGTGTGTGTGTGTGTGTGTGTGTGTGTGTGTGATTGAACCCAGGGGCATTCTACCCCCAGCCCTATTTTTATTTTGAAACGGGGCCTTGCTAAGTTGCTGAGGGTCTTACTAAATTGCTGAGGCTGACCTCGAACCTGCAATCCTCCTGTCTCAGCCTCCTAAGTACTGGGATTGTAGGCATGTACCACCATGCCTGGCAAAACAATTACATTCTTACTCTAATATAATTTCTTCCAGTACACAAAAAGGGAAGTAGCAGGGAATGAACAGATTTTTTAAAGGATTTTGACATGTAGGGGAGGTTAATGCCACTTCACAGCTCTATGGGGAGCCCCACTGCTACCCTGCTATCATGCAAAAGACCTCAACACACCAGGTTCATGGTCAGCTGGTAGCCCTTTCGGTCTCTCCCATCCTCAAAGAACATCAAAGATGCTAACTCTGGTGTGGTCAATCCGAAACACAGTCCAAAAGCCAAGGGACCTAGTTCTAATTTTGCTGCCATCTGGTTTTGAATTCCATCAGCTGAACTTGACCTGGCCTTGACATTGGGGCATATTGCTACATGTCTATACATCGCTATATAAAACACCACTTATCTACTTCCAGAATGGTTGTATTCACCAGAAGGAACCAGCCCAACTTGTAGTCAGCAGTTACATCGATTGTAGGAATCAATACACATGTCTATAAATACAACGGAGTCACAGTGAATGATGATGGGCATAAATAAATAACATTTATGAGTACTTTAAGGGGTTCAGATAGGGTAGGTTGGGATTCTGCTGGCACTGGGGAGAAGACATGGGACTAATTAGGGAGTTGATGGGAACAAGTTGCAGAATTAGAAGGAGAGGAAGATTTGGGACAGCTGCCATGTGAATGAAGGGGAGTGCAGCCCGCCCGCGGCACAGCCTGATCAACGAGCACCAGAGAAGTTGAAGCCATCACCATTGATTTGAGCAAGGCACTTAACCTCCCCGGGTCTCTATTCTCCCATCTGTCAGTATGGAAAATTGGGTGTTGAAATCCAGAGAACATACTGAAGCACTTGGAGTTCTTCAGAAGAAAAGCGTCGTCATCATACATCCTTTGGGTTCAGGAAAAGCTGTTATTTGGAAGAAATGCTTATGACGTGTGACACCTGATTTGCTCCAAGTGCCAGTAACTCAGGAGTCCTTTGGGAAGGGAGCAATCTAAAGCATCCGCATAGAAAAGAAAGTAGGCATTCAGAATCTTGCGAGAAACATATTTCTCTTTGGCATCATCTCAGCAATGTGGGCTCAGACGAAGCCAAGGCTGTACGAGCCAGACCCCAACTCTCAAATGACCGCCCAGCCCTTCCTCTTCTGGTTGGCGTCAGCCAGTCACTTGGGGCATCAGATGTTGCCTGGCCAACATGACAGGTACGTTTTTTTTGCAGAGCTGTGTTTATATCTTGGTCCTTATTTGTGTGATGTTCTATGTTTTCTAACTGATTCTCCAAGAATTTTTCCCATGGCTGTGCATCCTTTCTTATCACCCATAACCAAATATGGCAGCTTTAAATAGCGCTGTCATTTTTCTCAATTTTACTCATTGAGATATCTTCAGGTATTGATTTCTGACATTGAACATCTAATGGGGTTTCAGATTCAGAAAGCAACAATAAAATATTTTTTCCCTCTTGGATAGCTCTCATTGAGAGACACAGGGTAAAATAGTCCCAAGTGATAGGGCGAATAGAATTCTCATCTGGGGTCAAGAGGGACCCCAGGAATGGACCAAGCTAGCTATTTCTGCTGCAGTTGGAGTATAGGCTGAATCAGCTCCTTGGTCCCCTTCTGGACTCTGTGTCTGGGTTCTGCATTCTCTGTGTCTTCCTGTGTCTGCCACTGGGATGATTAAGAAGATGTGGTCAACCTGTGATGGATACCAGAATGGCCAAGCAGAGACACCAATTCTGTCGCTTTTGAGTCCCTTGCTTCCTATTGGAGGATTTACATAATGGCAGGACAGACAAGCTCAAACGGTCTTCTCCCCATTCCTCTCCCAATCCCTCTTCTTTGTTACTAGGATTTGTCCCTCAAAATGTTTCATTTTCCCAGTAAACCACCTGACCGTCCCATACAGAGGAAGCGCACGTGCACTACAAAGAAGATACTTTGGTTTCCTTTCACAATTCAGCTGAGACCAGGGAACAGCCTTTTGATACCAGTGTCAGACCACTAAGAGGTCACTGTCACACTGCTGAAAGTCTACAAAGCCCAACGGCCACTCTATTGCAGGGGGTGAGTGATTGACATCCTCTCTGTCACCCCAAGGGAAGAGTAAAACTGTTCCCCAGGTGGGTCAGGAGGCATTTACTGGCTCTCTGAAAAGGAATGGAAAACCATCCAAAAGAGAAGATGAAAGTCACCCATGACGGGCTGCGCGGACACAGCAGGCCCATGCGCCTGCCTGCTGCATGGCTGTGGGAACTGATACCATTACTTGAAGTTTCTCAGCCTCTTCTAAGCTTCCTGTGAATACAGCATGTTCAAAGAGCTGGTTGAGCTAAGCTCAGTATTGGCATAGGCAGGTCCCATTTGTGTTTCTGGGAACCCCAGTATAAAAATGACATGCCTGGGTATTGATAGTCGGTTGTTGCCATGACTGATATGACCTTGATCTTGAAAGCTTACCTGTTCCTACCACACCTGGGCTGAATACTGATTTTCAGTCCTATTCATGGACTGACTTCCTCGATTCCTGAGATCATAAGCATAGCGTTTTCCAGTTAGAATGGCCCGTAGGGAACACCTCATCCGGTGGTTTCATAGTAAATGGAAAAAGCAAGTCTGGTCCAAGACCAAGGCAGCAGCCAGGGGCTGAAGGGAGCACACCCCGTCCATGGTGGCAGCCGCCACGCAGCTCCAGTGCTGCTACATCACCCGAGTTGGCTTTTTCTTCAGCCAGAAATCTAGATTTTTATGTGGAATCTTCTAATCGTTTAATACTGGCAACTAGTACAAAATAAAATACTTCCAGGTAAACAAAGCAAGCCTGTGGGCTGTATGTGGTCCATAGGCTACCAGTGGGTTGGTATTGATCCAGCCCAGCATCAGCCGAGTCCAGAGAGGGCCAGAGATTCGCCCAAGACCACACAGCTAAAGATGGAACAGATAACTCCATTCTTCTCATTCGATTTTGCTTTCCTGCAAAACATGGCGGAGAGTTTGGCATCCAGCTTTTGCTCCGGGCCCCATCCTCTGGCCAAGCACTTCGCTGGGCTTGGGACACACCACTTTTTTCCATGGTATAAAGGGACAAGCCCTGGAATTTGAGACAGGAGACAGGGTGTTGGGAGCCCAGGTCTTCCACTAATAAGCTGTGTGATCTCAGACCCGTCTCTTGACTGCACTGGGCTTTGGTTTTTGGGTTTTTAATAAATTGAAAACAGTGTGTATGCCTCCCAGGACCATAGAGGGTTTACATGAGAAGGTCTCACTGGGTGTGAGATTGCCCTGCAAATAAAAAGCTAAGTATGTCTGATGTGTTAGTACTCTCCCGAGAAAGATGTGATGTCGAAGAGAGCTGCTATTTCAGACCCCAGGACTGCAGGCCCCAACAATGCACAGGTGCTGACCAAGCCTGAAGGCACTGCCCGCTGGGGTCCCAGGGCAGCAGTGAGGGGCACTGAGGCTGGGCCACTTCCCAGCACAAAGCCTCCCCGGTCCCGGGAAGTGACTGCCCATGCTATTTACATCTGCCGAGGTCAGGGCCAGCAGGTGTTTTGGAGCAGTCCCCGCTACACCCTCATCCCAGTGTCCCTTCAACTAGTCACCAGAACCCAGAGACATGCAGTGTGGTTCAGACCCACGCTTGCCAGCCATACCCTCTGCCTTGCCCTGGCCAAGGGCCATCTTCTCTGAATGTGTATGGTGAATCTTGTTTTCATCTCCATTTCCAGGGACGCAGACCCGGCTATTTCTCCTTCCTGGACCCCTTTTCTCCGGGCGTCTGGCTCTTCATGCTCCTAGCCTATCTTGCTGTCAGCTGCGTTCTCTTCCTCGTGGCTCGGTACTCTCCGTCCCCTTCCCTGTCCCCACACCGCCACCTCGTGTTCACCTCTGGGAACTGCATGGGGTGGGGTGGGGAGGAGGAGCCTGGTGGTTCCAAGACCTTGGGGCCAAACTGGAGGGACTGGAGAGGAGCTGGGGCCCAAAACGTTCTCTGCCCAGCCATGGATCCCACACTCCCCATTCACCTGTCTACACGTGAGTTCCCTAACGTGCACAACGCAGACAGGTGAGCGCTCTGGATTTGCTTCTGCTCCCTTGCCTCTTGCCCCTCCCGCTTTCTCCCCAGTCTTCAGCCCCCTGCAGTGTAGGAGCCTTGGAAAGAGAGGTGGGGAGGAGGCGGCAGGAAGGAAGAGCTCTCTGATTAAGCACTCTGGGTTTGGCTGCCCCGACTTTAGCCCTTGCCAGATTTTACCACAAAGTGCTGAGTGACAAGAAACGGAGCCTGCAGGTCCAGAGTGGGGGGACTGGAGGCTGCAGTGACACAGGCCGGGGAGAACACTTCCTCTGCAGAGAACACAGCTGTCCTGTTGAATAAGAACCCTGGAGGGTGGCAGGCAGCAAGAGGGCAGGGTGCGTGTGGCGTGGAGTTGAGACAGATGGTCCAGATCAGGGGTTAGGGAAAATAAGCCCTCTCCCTCTGGTGTCCCCCAAAGCCGGGAGCTGCCTCTAGCCCTGTAGAAGAACCCAGGGGGCATCTCAGGCTGTGGTCTCCCAAGAATGTGGAGGGTTCGTTTCTTTCCGAGCCTGTGGGCTGTTGGACCAGCCTGGGCGTCAGGAGAGCCAACTTACTGTCCCCACGCGGAATCCTAGCCCCTCAGTCAAGTCCCTACTCCTTCAGCTTACTGTAGTGGAGGACCATAAAGGACTGCCGTGTGGGCGCAGAGAACAGCTCAGGGTGGGCTTCTAGAAGTCACATGGAGGCTCTATTGCAAGCGTCTTCTCAACTGGCTCCTTGGCCTCCAGGCCACAGCTAGTGTAATTCCACTCTCAGGCCGGGTCTTCCCCAAGGGTATGTTCCTTCGGTGGATAGAAGGGAGCACATGCTCTCTCCAGTTAGGAGGCGGCAGCAGAGTCCTGAGCCCTCAGGGACCTCAGTGTGCCTAACCCCTGGGGCAGGCCCCATCCTGCCCAAGACCATCACCCAGCCTGTGCCTCTTCCTGTGTGTATCAAGGCCAACAAAGAACAATCTTGCTTTAGCCCTGGAGTCTTCAGAGGCACCGAGTTTGCTGCTCAGGTGCCACCTACCCGTCTGGGGCCTGCAGGCATCGCCACTGTCAAGTATCTGTTGTCAGGGACAGCTGGCGAGGAGGCGCAGGAGCTCGCGCGCTGTCTGACACTTCGCTCTCCACTTCGCAGCGCTGTCTGCTGCTGCTTTTAGGATGCTCTCAGCATGAACCTGCCCCACTGCTCTGAGATGCTCTCTGCCCCTGTGGCTGAGCCCCTGGATGCGGCACGCCACAGCTCCAGGTCACCTCCAACTCCGAAAAGGGTCTCAGGGCTTGGTTGCCACATACACACACGCAAGCCTGCCTCACCATGCTGGGGCAGCCTGAGCTGCCCTGAGGGGTTACACCACCTCTCTTTGCCCTCCGCACCCACGCACTGTCCCCAGGATTCTGCACCTACAAAAACATGAACAGAAATGTATGAAAGGGCTGTCCATACAAGTCTATAAGCATGCACCCACACACATACACATGTATATGATAATTTGATATCCAAGCCTAGGATATTCTGTCCTAAGGTGGTGGTTTGCACACAGGGTTCTATGGAGTGCAGAGGTTCCTGGGAGCTACCCGAGACTTTGGGGACAGCCAGAGCTCTGGGGCCCCAATGCCTCTTCATCCAGACATCTCTACTTCATCCAGACAGCTCTAGGGTATACAAGAGCTCTACTCTTGTATATGGTACTCTTAGGTAAGGTTATAGAAGGGAAGAATGTTTGAAAAGTACAGCTCTCAGCCAGCCGTTCCCAAGCCAGCTGACCATCAGAGCCGCATAGGGAGCTGGGAAACATTTGAATTCCCAAGTCCCAGTGTCTCAGAACCTCCAGGGCTGGAGCCAGGAAGCTGCATCTCAGAAGCGTGAGCCGGTGGTCCTCAGCGTGGACATGGGACTGGAGGAGTCCACATCACCTGGGCACTTGCAGATTTTAGGTGCCGCCCACACTTCCTGACTCAGAAGCTTTGGGAGTCACCAGCCTGGTCCAACTCCCTCATTTGGGGGGGGGGGAGCTGGGGAAAATCCAAGTCCAGCAAAGGGAGGTGGCTGGCCCAAGGCCATAAGGCCAGGCACGAAGAGCTGCCCTCCGCCCCCACCCCGGCACTGGACTGTGTTCCTCTTCCCCAACAGGTTGACGCCCTACGAGTGGTATAGCCCACACCCGTGCACCCAGGGCCGGTGCAACCTCCTGGTGAACCAGTACTCCCTGGGCAACAGCCTCTGGTTTCCAGTTGGGGGCTTCATGCAGCAGGGCTCCACCATCGCCCCTCGCGCCTTATCCACCCGCTGTGTCAGCGGCGTCTGGTAAGGTCCCCGGCGGAGACGAGGGGGCAGTGGGACCAGGCCAGATGGGGTCCTGATGGGGGTGCTCAGACAAGCCCTGCCCCTTAGTGTCCCTGGAGACACCCCTGAATCCTCTGCCTCTCGCAGCTGCCCCCAAAGGGAAGCCCAGGTGTCCTCTGCCAGGTCAAAGGGTTGGGGACAGTGGATGGGCCCCTCTGCACCCTCTTCTCTCTTTCCCCTTCCTCTGCCTCTGGGGGAGAGGCATGGTAGGAAGGAAGAGGAGGTATGGTAGGAAGGAAGCAGAGGCAAGGAAAGAGGCTTCATGGCCCACAGGGAGGCAAAGAAAACCTCCTGACCTGATGTTGACCTGAGGTTGGAGTGGCAGGGCCAGCTAGGGCATAAGCAGATGTAAGCAAACGTGAGCTTGCTGCAGCAGGAAGCCCCTGCTGGCTAGGCTGCCACACCACACCCCCCCTCACAGCCTGGGCTTTGTCCTCCTGCACCTGGCTCTGGGGACTTGGCCTGTCCACCTCAACAGGTGTGGGAAATTGCAAACCTTTAGATGCTCAGAGATGGGCCAGTGATTCAATGGGAGGGAAAGCGCTTTGAAAACTTGAAAGTGCTATATAAATGTATGGGCTAATAAATTTTATTGGACTGTTAGGTAGGAAATGAAAAAATATATAGATCGGGCCTAGAGAGGGAAGTTTGCAAAGTCCAAGTTCCTAGTCCTTTCTCAGACATCCACTATAGCTTTGGCTCCATAGCTTATAGGACTTACAGCCTTGGTGCTCTTGGGTCTTTCTCAGCTTGTTTAAGTCAAAGGAAAAGTGATCTTTCCATCCTTGGGTACTGGTGCCCAAGTTGGGGGGCACTCTGGACAGATAGAAGTACCAGAGGAGCCGGGACAGCTGCCCTACCGATCCGGAGCTTTCATTTCTCCCAACAAATAATAGACCTAGTAGGATTTAAACCTCTTGGGCAAGATGCTCACCTATTACCAGATATTGCCAGGAAGTCACCGAGTACATCAACCTGGAGAACTGAGGCCATGTCCCCAAGAAGAAGGGGTAGTCTCAGTAGGGACAGTCCAGAGCTCCCTCACAATCAAGAAGTCTGGGCAGAAGCCCCAAGAAATGCATATCTATCCGCTGAGGGTATTTATCTCACCCTCCCTGGGGTTCTTCCTCCCAGAGGGGGCTCTCTTCCACTGGTACAGGGAGGGCCCCACTGTCTGCTTCACCCACCCCAGGAAATCCAGAGCATTTCAGAGACGCGAGTCCTGCCGGCTGTCCAGCCCACAGGCCGAGATTTAGTGCTTCTTTAAATATCTGGCCCTAGGTGGCTTGGCCACTCTGCTGCAGAGGGTGCTGGGAAGAGGGCTCGGCACTAAAGACTACCTACCAGGAGGTGCCCTTGCCAGCCCTGGCCCTAAGCTGTCACTGTACCCCTCTGCCTCCGGGAGTTCTTAATTATTAAATCAGGGCCTGAGGTGGGGGGGGGGTCAGAACACAGGACCACGTGGCCTGCTTTGGCCTCTTCACCCAGAGCAAGTGATAGAAAATGCTTTGTTGCTCACAAAAAGGCCAGCTTTATAACTGACCGTGTCCCTTAAACACAGGAATAAGGCTGCACTGACTGCTCCAGAGACAGGTCATCCGTATTCGCAGCACAGGCGATGGGCTTGCGCAAAGCCGCAGAGCCACGTGGGTGCTCTGACCCCTCCCCTTGTGAGCAGGGATGGGACAGATGCAGGAGTGCAGCCACATGGCCGAGGGGACCTCCCAGCTGACTCTGAGGTCCCGTCCACACCCAGGGCTCCTTAGCCCCTGGCTCTCACCAATACCGCTAAACAGCTGCGGAATCCCAGCTTGCTCCTGGGGGTGCATGCGAAACAGAGTCCAACAGAATGGACAAGCTGAGGCAGGGCGAAGAGAGCAGCCCCTGTCACCTGCACCTGTGGGTCACAAATGAGGCTGACAGTAAGGAGGCGGCCAAGTGACTTTCATCCCACATTCAGGCTGAGGGCCTCTCTCTGCATGTCTCCATACCTTACATTCATTGAGTGCTTTACAGGTTACTGATCGCTAATGACACATGACTCATTTGATCTCACAACTCTCCCGGGAGGCAGAGCAGGCATTGTTATCTGCATTTATTAGATAGATGAGCTCGGAGGCCAGTGGCTTTCCCCATGATCTCAGGCAGAACGGGCCCAGAACTAAAAAACAGCCGGCTTAACTGGCAGTCCAGTACGGCGATGTGCCCATGGAGTTGGCGGGTGTCCCTATCGCTTCACCCCAAGGAGGCAGCTAGCAGGAGTTCTTGGTGACAGTGGCACAAGGGACGATGGGACTTCTTGCTCTTAAAATCCACCTGGCACCTGCCAGCTGCTTAGTTCTGGGTCAAGCACTGTGTGCTAACTGGTGATGTTTTATAAGGTATAAAGGCTCATGAATTCAGACCCCACTAATTGGGAATTTGTGATTCTCCAATCTAAATTGTACTCAGATCTACCTTGGAGCCCAAGGGATTGGGAAGCAGATCCACACCATTGACCAGATGGGAAAGTGTGTTTAACCTACCAAAGTGAACACACTGTCATCAATGGCTTAGCCTATCTGCTGCCTGTGTTGCAAAAGTATTCTAATTTTGAATGGGTTTTCACTACTCAATACAACAGTCTTTTAGTTTGAAACAGCATGACCACATGGCTGGGAATGTAGTTTAGTGGTCGAGCATTGCCTAGCATGCACAGGGCCCTGGGTTCCATCCCCAGCATCACAAAATGAGAAAAGAAAAAAAACAATGAAATAGCCTGAGCATAGCAAGAGTATTTTCAGATTCCACCTCTTCAGCAGTTCCAAGGTGCTTCTTACCAATTTGTCTTCATTAAAGATTTTCTGCTGTTAAGATGTATAGAAGTGGTTCTAAAACACGAACTTATTGGTGTGTGACATGGCAACTTTCTCCGCTTCTGGGAGCCTCAGCTTGCTCACCTGCGAAATGGGGATAGGACATTTGCCTCCCCGAGTTGTAGGGATTATGCGAGACATCAGTCATAGCTCATGGGAGGCGCAATATATGGAGATGTGCATCCGAAGGTTGACTTCAGCATGAAGAGGCAGGGGCCGGCCGAGCTCCAGCTCCAAACAGACCTCTTAGAACTGGCTCCCTTAGCTCATTCGCTAGTTCATTTCCCATAGTCCCCCAGGCTATCTCATGTGCATGAATTGCATATCTTCTGAATGACAATCAGTAATCACCTTCTTACAGAAATAAGGGGGGGAAAAGTCAATTGTCTTCCAGGCAACACTCAAACTCAATTCATTTCTTGGGACATCATGTGCCTCGCCTCCTTCCTCTTCCCCACTAAGCTGAGATCTCTGGCAGAGAGACACCTTGTCTCTCCTGTGCCACAGCAGGACTGGGTTTGGGGGCCGACACTCGTGGGAGTGCCGGGCAGTGATGACTTCCTGGTCTCTTCCTGCGTAGGTGGGCATTCACGTTGATCATCATCTCATCCTACACGGCCAACCTGGCAGCCTTCCTGACCGTGCAGCGCATGGATGTGCCCATTGAGTCAGTGGACGACCTGGCTGACCAGACCGCCATTGAGTATGGCACGATTCACGGAGGCTCCAGCATGACCTTCTTCCAAGTAAACCCCATTTGGTTGCTCACCGACATCGGGAATCGGGCAGAATAAAGTTGAGATGTTTGTCTGCTAGAGATAAAAACATCTCTCCTCATCTCATTATCTCTTTTAAACATCCAGTTTGGAGGTCCAATGGGGCTCATTTCTCTCCTGCTTTACAAAATAGCCCCAGAACAAGGTTCCAAAAGGACTTTGGGTTAATGCCGGCCTATCCCAAAGTATTGTACATGAGCAATTGTTAGTACTTGAGATGACTGGAGGTTTAATGTGGTGGAACATTTTTTATTTTAATTGCAAGAGTTTCATGCTTCTTTTATGTGCATTAGAAAAAAATATATATATGCTATGAATCAAACCTGTAGCTGTACCCATATTTATATTACTGAATAGGATGGGACTAAGGTATATATTTAGATTTTAAGAAGTGGGTGAGATTGTATAGGTAGTACTTAGACAACGCAAGATTAAAATAATACACAGATGACTGAAGTTTGAGCAGCACTGCATTCAGATGAACTGGTATCATTGATCCCAAACTAACAGGTCTCAGATAGGGACCCTCTTGGCGTTTTTGGGATTTGCTTGCAAGGTTCAGAAGGTTCTACCAGGATAGCGTGTTTGTGACAGACAAACTGATTGATCACCAAGACTGACAGAACCAGACCAGACAGAACAGTCATTTTCATACACTTCAAAAACTCTAAGGAAACAGAATTCCCCTGGGACTAATAGGTGTCCAGCCAAAATAAACTCCAAGAAGTTTATTTTCACATGAAACAAGCCCATGTTTTCCATGCAAGTCTCAGTGCCTGTTGGCACGGAGGCCAGGGAAGACATCATGCAAACACAGAGGTTGGATAAACCACTGGAATTCTCTTGTCTTATTATTGGCAAAATAGAAGCCAGCATTGGTATGTGATTGATAAATTAGGATGGATAAAAAACAGCTACACTGTTTCTCTAGGTAGTATCTCTGTGTAAGTCCTGAATGAACTTGAGTTCACTCCCCCAAACTGAAGTATGATGAAGGGACACAACCAGAATTTTAATTTTTCTACCTGGAAGACCTCTCTAGGGTAGATGAGGCAGAGCCAATGGTCAAACCAGTAGGTGGAATTCATGGTGGCTTGGGACCCTGTTGCTTCCTCTCCTTTGTGTAAAAGGCACAAATCTCTCCTCTACGGTCACCCAATGGCACTGAAAGTGCCGAGTTGAAAGATGGAAGGGGAAAGTTCTCCCCTGTAAAGAGGAGGGAGTAGCGAAGGGCCAGAGTTTTTAGTCTTTGGCTCTCTCCCCCTTTAAACCAATGTTTCCTCCCTCTCTTCCCAATCCTGCTTCCTTTCTGTTCTTTCCCCAGAATTCCCGCTACCAGACCTACCAGCGCATGTGGAATTATATGTATTCCAAGCAGCCCAGTGTGTTTGTGAAGAGCACAGAGGAGGGGATCGCCAGGGTGTTGAATTCCAACTACGCCTTCCTCCTGGAGTCCACCATGAATGAGTACTATCGGCAGCGCAACTGCAACCTCACTCAGATTGGGGGCCTGCTGGACACCAAGGGCTATGGGATTGGCATGCCAGTCGGTATGCAGGAGGGGAACAGCCTCCTTGGGTAGCTCCATCCAGGGTCAGGGTAGCTAAACCACCGAATGTAGGGTTGAGTTCCATAAGCCCTGTTTCTAGAACCAGTTTAACAGAGACTGTAGGTGAGCATTCTCAAGGCTAAAAAATAATAGCCAAGCCACGTGCTTCCAGTGATCAGTGACCAGTATCAATTTGTCATTTTTAAAGAGCTAGTTGATTGGTTGTTTAATTGACTCATTATCAAAGGCTAATTCTGATTATTAGATAGCACATTGATGCCCTTGTGATACTTCAGGCCTGCCCCTTGGCCATTTCTTTGTTGACCAACATCTCTACTAATAGTGGGAAGAAGGAAGAGATGGTAACACTAAAATAAATTAATTTTGCTATTTGTTAGTATCCCCTGTGGAAAGCTTACTGACATGACTGTATAAGACAGCTTGCAAATAATTTGTGGATTTCAGTGATCCATCCTTTCTGAATTGGCACAGGTAATTGAGAATGGGCAGTAAAGGTCTAGTGTTCAGCTTGCTGACTGGGCATCATCCAATTATATTATAGGAGGGTAGAGGCTTGGCTTCCAGAAAGGCATCCCAATTGTGCTTTTTAAATAACATTCACACCTTGGGCCTCCACCAGAAGATTTGGGGTGTTAGCTACTGTTGTGGTTGTCATGGAATCTGAACATGTTCCCCAGATGGTCCTGACATGCGCCCTTTCCCCACACATGCGCTAGTGAGAGTCACTGCTATGCAGGGTTGTCCCATTCAAAGGTGTTCTTAGGTAATAGAGGAGGAAGAAGCAGGATTTGAAGCCATCAGATCATGTGAGAACACTGAACCATCGTATGCATGTCTTTTTAGCTACATTACTCGTCACTTCTAGTGATCTTTATCTAACTCACAGCTCTATAAATTATAGGATTCACTTACTCTTATGGGAAAAATACCCATAAGATATCTTGGAGACAGGCAGACGTGCATTCTGGTTACTGGCCATGGTACCTCAGATTATTTAATCTCTCTGAGCCTCCATTACCCCTTTAATAAACTTAGGTTTCTAATACCCATTCATGGGGTTCTTATGAAGATTGACCCTCATACTTAGGTCCGATACCTCACCTCATGCCTCACAGTTAGCCCATCTTGGGGAAGCTTAGCACCCTTCCCATCTTTCCCATCGTTCCCTGTGTTTTTAAGATGGCTTCTTAAATGCTTGTCAGAAACCAAGCAACATAGGTAATAATGTGGTTCATCGCTGAACTTTAAATTCTGACATTGGCCATTCTGTAAACTGAAGCCCTCTCTCGGGCCACGCGTAAACCTGCTCGTCCTGTACTGGTGTATTTTGTTGGTGTCCATTTATATTATGGATGATGGGCCTGTGTGACATTTTCTTTCAAGATGGTGCTGTGAGCCATGAAATGAACTTAGGATGCATCTTGGTAATATGCTAGCAGTTTAACAAATTTAACCTAAATGTCAAGTGCTTCAGAAGTTTCCATGAAGCTGTACGTGATGGCAAATACATGTAATCCCAGCTATTCAGGAGGCTGAGGCAGGAGGATCACCAGTTTGAGGCCATCCTGGGCAACTTAGCGAGACTCTGTCTCAAAATATAAGAAAAAGGGCTGGGAAAGCTCAGTGGTAGAGTGCTTGCCTAGCGTGTACAAAGCCCAGGGTTCAGTCCCCTGTACTATAAAAAGAAAATGTTTCCATGAGAAATTCGACTATATGTAGTTGAGATAAAACAGCAATTCTAGAAATTTCTATCGATAACTGAAGAAAAGTGAAGGGAAATGCCTTTGTTCTATCTGACATGATACTATTTTCATATGTGCTATCTTCACAGGTGTTACTTAATTGTCCCACCTGTGTGAGATAGATGTGATTATTCCCATTATAAAGAGAACAAAACAGAGATTCAGAGCAGATAGGTTACTTGTCCAAGGCCAGAGAATAGGTAGAGAAACTGGCTTGACTGTAAGATGATCATCTCCAAATCCAGTACTTCACTGACCAAACTATTTTGCCAAATGAAACCCATCAACTAGACAGGGCAGGATAGGTGGGAAGGCGTGCTTGGGCTTCCCGCGTTCTCACATGAGGCTGAGGAGAACTTTACCCAGTCCAGTGATGAGGCAGAATTTAGGTCCTATGAGGTTATGTATGTATATCATTCTTAAGTGAGAGGTAAGGACGTAACTATAGAAGAAGCTATGTGGTTGGACCCAGGAGGATTAAGAGAAACAGAATGAAAAACAAGACAGAAAATAAATCAGGTGGTTTGGTAGCTATATGAGCAACCATACAGTGAGCAGAATAGTCTTTCATGTAGCCCCTGATATTTTGTGAGGCGGGTGGAAAGTGCCTTGAAACTGCTTGAAATGCTTTGCGAGGCTGGACACTTGTCTCTAAACCTGGAGCATTCATTAGCCTCATACCTAACCTGTTAGGCAACTTGCCCATATATCTGTGCACTGCAGCTGCGTATTTATTAAGCCCCTGCTCTACACGAGACTCTGCTGATGCTCCCCCAAATCAGTTAGAATATTCATCAGCTTTATCATCACCATAACCAACATACCTGAGAAGCACAACTTAGAGGAGGAAAGGTTTATGTGGCTCATGGTTTTAGATGTTTAGTCCATGGTTGGCCAGCTCCAAGGTAGAAACATCATGCCAATAAGGGGTGGCAGAGGCAAGCTACCTAGTTCATGGCAACTGGAAAGCAGAGAGTAAGAGGAAGGGACAGGTTTAGTTCCCAAAGCCATAGCCCCCGTGGCCCATCTCCTCCATCCACACCCCACCAGCCCACAGTTACCACCCAGTAAGTCCATTCAAATATTTAAACCATCAACGGATTTATCCACTGATGAGATTAGAGCTCTGATTCAATTATTTCACCTCTGAACATGTCTACATTACTAACTCATGAGCTTTTCTGGGGACAGACATTCCATAGCCAAGCTATAAAAGACAGACATATTCAGCGCTGCAGGTTTGGTGTGTGTGTGAGCCCAAGCTTCACTGTGCCCATAGTAGGGAAGGTTCTACCATGAAGTCCTGGCGGTCATTCTGACAGACTCAGAATGGACCTAGAGATGGTCTAGTTCCTTGCCTTTCAAAGCACAGTCCATGACCCAGCAGCCCAGCCATCACCTTAGAGCTTGATGGAAACACAGAATCTCAGGCTCCACCCAAACCTGTTGAATCAGAACCTGCAAATAATAGTCCCCAGTGATTCCTGTGCACATTATAATTTGAGACACACTTGTCTACTTGTTTCAAGCTTCTGCCCGGATCCTTCTCCATAGCTGTTTTCCTCTGAGGCGCCTGCTAGCATCAGACCTTCATGGAGCTGAGGCAAAGGAACTGGGCAACTCCATTGTTTTTCCATCCCATGGTGACTTTTTCTTAATGATCTCAGGCTTTAGCCTGTAGTGGGACATGACCCTTCCCTGGTTTATTTAAGCTGTTTTGTGGTTAATCCTTAAGTCTAGTACCAGAGCTCCTAGACCGTATTCCATCAGAAAAATTAAAAAGGAATCTCACTGAGCAGAAAGAAGCCTTCTATTTGAGGAGGGAAAGGCAGCAAGAGACACGGGGTGATGGACGACCAGTGGGCACTGGTGCCTGGCAGGTTCGGGCAGCTGTGAGGAATGGGTGGGGCGCTGGGGATGCCTTCTCTATGCAGATGGGGAGGCGTCTGTTGGGCTCTGCGGTGGCTCTCCTCTCACGGGCTGTGGCTCTGTGGGTAAACAGTTGGCAAGTGTGTAATGACACTTACAAATGCCTGAGAATCTAAGTTGAAATGGAACAACTGACGGAGAGGTTTGTATCCCTGACGCACCAACATCGGCCTCCTAGGGGTGTATGGGAAGCTCTGTGACCCATTTCCTGTGTGTCTGCGGGCAGCTCACGTAACCTGGATAGGCTGTCTTTTACATTTAACAAGTGGGGTGCCCATGCAGGGAGGTGGGCCACACAACCACCTGGAAAGCCATTACTTGACCTGTACTGGGGTCTTTGGCCACGGACTACAGGTGCCAGTCGGTATGGAGGAAGGAAAGTAGAGAGATGGAGAGGCCTGCGCCATGAGGTGGGAGGCTCACCTCTCTACAAAGGAGGAACGGAGCCCAGTGGGCAGCAGTGGTCCTATGGGCACCCCCCTGCCACCCCACCTCCCCTCCTGAGGGTCAAGCAGGCAGTGGCAGGGGTGTGCAGGAAGGGAGCCAAGTGGCACCCAGGAGGGCATTCACATCCTGTGTCCTGGGCTCTCCTGTGACCCTGCAGGCTCCGTTTTCCGGGATGAGTTCGACCTGGCCATTCTGCAGCTGCAGGAAAACAACCGCCTGGAAATCCTGAAGCGCAAGTGGTGGGAAGGGGGCAAGTGCCCCCGGGAGGAAGATCACAGAGCGAAAGGTAAGGACACGGGGCCTCCCCAGCCTGCCCTGGAAGGCCAAGGCAGCTCGTTTCTTGGGTCCAAGTGCCAGGTAATGACTTCTAGGACACAGGGAGAATGAGCCTTGGAAGGCACCCGAGGCTAGGCTGGGGCTGGCTGGGGTTAGTCCCATCCCAGAATCTGGTATACTGTAGACATCCAGTGTTCCTGGCCCAAGAGATGCTCCCAAGAGTCCCAAGGGGTGCTCCCAAGAGGTGCTCCCAAGAGGTACTCCCAAGAGGTGCTCCTGCCACTACGTTTCCTGACTCTGCCCCTCTCGCACCCGGCACCAGAGCTTCCACCTGGTCTCCTTTTCCCATTCTTGCATCTGGACAGTGTGTTCTCCACTAGGAACCAGAGTGATTCCTTTTAAAAATGCACGTCAGCTTTCAGCCTTGCCCTGCAAACCTTCCAGTGGCTTCCCATGGAGGTTCAAGCCTTCTATGTGACCTGTTCCCCCTCTGGCTCCCTCTTTTCTTTCTGCTCCCAGGGCCTCCCAGCCTGCTTCCAGCCCAGGATGGGTACTTGTTCCCTCCTGGCTTGCTCCCTCCCCACCCTCCCCAAGGAGGCCCCCAGAGAGGTCCTCAGTCCCCTCCCACTGAGCCCCATTTTATTTCTGTTTTCAGACCTCCTCACTACCTGATGTAATTGTCTATGTGTTTCTTTGCTTTTCTTCCACCTCCTCTACTAGAATGTAATTTCAGGAGGGCAGGGTTCATCTTCTTCACAGGGCTGTCCACAGGGCCTAGCCCATGGGTTTTTATTGAATGAATGAATGAATGAATGAATGACTGTTAAATTGGGTTGAATGGAAAGCAGTCACTGCCTGTATGTGAGTAAGGAGTCTGGAGGGTCCCTGAGCACCCAGGATTTTCTGAAGGGGAACACATATTCTGGTTTGCCTGGGACAGTCTGATTATGTCTGTTGTAGACGAGTTAGCGCGTGTTAGTTATTTTTAGATGGCTTTCATTCTCAGAGTTGTCCTGATTTGGACAATAAATTGTGTGGTCACCAGAGTAATGTACTCTGGCCTTGTTAAAATATGCAACAGATTTACCTGCTCACATTCGTCCCCCTGGGGAAGCACCAGAGGAGTAGATGAAGGCTGGCCTGTGTTTGCCTTCTTGCTCAGCAGGCATGATTATCCCCAATGGACCCCAAATGAGCGTCTGCGTGTGTCTAAGTGTCTAGACGTGGGCCGCTATCTGACAAGAAGAGGTCTCAGGAATATGGATCTAGGGGGCAAGTCTTTTGTAACGGAAAGGAAGCGCTACACCACATGGAACCCAGGGAGGCCACGTACTTCTTGGCTCTTCCCTCCACAAAGGCCAGAGGCTGCCCAGGGGGAGGGCATGGCCAGGTCTCATTTGAATAATCCCAGCTCCATCAACTGCTATCTGCGAGCTTAGTTAGACACACTGGGGGATGCTGCTGAGCCCCGGTCCTGTATCTGTAATGTAAGCATGGTAACCAGTGCACCAAAGGGCCGAGGTGAAGTTGGAGTGAATGAGCATGGAGCTTTGCTCACAGTGAGGGTCCGGGGTGCCACTGTGCACTGCTGCACACTCTAAGGCCTTGCTGTGCACCCTCAGGTCTCCAGGAAGCCTGGGCCTGTTAGCTGCCTGCAGGGGAGTTATTTTCTGTGGGCCGCCAGTCAGCCATGCAATCAACTCGGAGATGCTTAGTGACCACCAGGGGGTTTATTCCTGGGTCAGGCTTACCCACAGGAGGCTTTTTTTTTTTTTTGAGGTACCGGGGATTGAACCCAGGGGCGTTCTACCTCTGCGCTATACCCCCGGCCCTATTTTTTTAATGCTTTATTTTGAAACCGGGTTTCACGAAGTTGCAGAGGGCCTTACTAGGTAGAGAGAGAGAGAGAGAGAGAGAGAGACAGACAGAGAGAGGGAGAGAGAGAGACAGAGAGAGGGAGAGAGAGAGAGAGAGAGAGCTGAGGCTGGCCGCGAACCCGGATCCTCTGGTCTCCGCCTCCCAAAGTACTGGGATTACAAGCATGTGCCACCACGCCCGGCTCCACAGGAGTCTTAAAGTGATTTCTGGAAAGAAACTCAACATACTTGAAGTGACTAGCAAACAATTCTGTATACAGGCCAAACTACAGTGAAATCCTGGGAGCAGGGGTAGGGGAGGGTGAGTGCAGAGGAGACTGACTCTATTATTTGTTCAGAGGGAGAAAATGGGGGAATCTGGACATTTTGGTGGACTCAGTAGAATGAACTAGTTTGTGAAGATGCCCAGGACCTGAATAGGTGTGGACAACCCGAGAAGAGGGTGTTTCAGGCAAATAAGCACTTTGAGGAAGGATGCAGGGGTAGAAATCAGTGTGGTGGGAAGACTGAGTGCAGGGCCGCAGGTGGTGCTGGTGGGCCTTGGCCACGTGGTGTGTTGGACCCGGGTTAGAAGGATTGGCTCTAGTGCGAAGGTCTGCATGGCGGGACATGTGGCTCTGACCGCTGCTGCTATGGGATGCAGTCCTGAGCTCATGGTGGCATTTGGGGCCCCATGGGACCATCGTTGCTTTGGGAGAAACAAAGTCAAATTATAGACTCTAAATTCCAGTACAGGTTCTTACAACTCACAGCATAGATGATGATTTTGAAAGGAGAGGCTTTTGACTTCCTAGAGATGTATTTGAATGTAGAAGGTGAAGACCTGCGGGAAATTGGACATACAGTTGATGCTACAAGTTACAGAGTGAAAAATATAGAAAAGTCAAGGCCACTAAGTCCTGGCCAGGGCAGGCTAGAATGTGGCTGGTCGCGGAGAAGGAGCCTCATGCCCTGCTGGGAGCTGGCCAGTGAGATTCACTCCTACAATTAGCTAGAGATTACAAGAGTTATCAAGAGATTTTTTTTCTGGAGTTTGGCAAACCCCAGAAATATGTGACATGCCACAGTGGAGTGGGGACATGAGAGATGGCATGTGGAAGCCCAGGGCAAGAGGGCCCAGGGAAAGGCCTGAGTTTGAGTTTTCCTACTCCCCAGACAAGGATATTAGAAATCTAAGTAGAATCTAGGTAAGGCCGGTATCTCTCCCCACCTCCGTGCTGTGACCCAGACTGGTCTTCTTTCCAACCCCAACTCCACATACACCCTAGAGAGAAGAGGAAACATCGAATCTAACTGAATGCAAACCTGAAAGCCCGGCGTGGTGGCGCACGCTTGTAATCCCAGTACTTGGGAGGCTGAGACACGAGGATCCGGGTTCGAGGCCGTCCGCAACTTAGTGAGACCCTGTTTCAAAATAAAGAATAAAAAAATAGGACTGGGGGTGTAGCTTGGTGGCAGAATGTCCCTGGGTTCAATCCCCAGTACCGCAAAAAAATAAAAAAATAAAAATAAAAAACAAAGAATGAATGTAACCCTGAAATGACTGAGGAGTCTGTGTATTTGGCCATCAGGTGGAAATGAGAGTTTGAGGGAAAAGTCCGTTTCATTCATAGTAAAGTAATTGTTTCTGCAGATGTTGGCTTTGGAAATTCTTCCCTGTTCCATAGCAGTGTAGGAAAGCTGATCCGACAGCAGAGTTCAGGGTGGAGGGAGAGGGGAGACAGATAGGGAGATCAGGCTTCCAGTAAAGATGAAAAAGCATGAACAGGAGGCCTCTCTCTCCTGCACGTGGGAACCAAATGTTCTCTGGCACAGAGACGAGAACTGAACAGATGAAAGGGGTAATCAACAGAAGTCATCCTGCCCAGGTCTCGGTGCTTCAGAAGATGACTGGGTCCTAGTACCAGCCAGTGTTAACCTGCCTGTCTTCTGCCATCCTTTGGAACAAGGGAGTGAGGTGTGTAAATAGGAGGCAGTGTCCAAGAGTGGGGCTGTCTGGGAGGTGCTGTGCAAATCCCCAGGGAAGCCAGGGCACCCACTGCTGTCCCAGCCCCAGCAGGCAGGGCCAGTTTCACGCGGTGGTCCATTCTCGCCAAGGCTGGGAGCCCAGACAAATGTTATTCAGACAGGCTCAAAGCCTTCTTGGCCAAGTGAAATTCCACACGACCTCCACCAGACCAAGCAAGAAACGCTAGCCCAAAAAGGAGGAGCTGTTGCTTCATCTCTCCCCGGCAAATTCGCCATCGGACTTACTCTGGCATATGACACTACTTGGGAAAACAGGATCAGCATGAATCAAAACATCTCTTCCTTCAAGTTTTTAAGTGGCCACCAGGAATCAAGCCCTTGTGTCTCAAATAGAACAGAGGGCAGGAGATTTCATTCACTTTCCACGGTAGTTCCGTGATCTTTCTTTTTATAATTTGGATTGGTTGGCTCTCGCAGGTGCCTGAAGGAAAGAGACTAATATGGAACAGGCAGAGAGAGATGGAGGTGAAGGGGAGTGGGGGGGGGGTCTTTCTTCTGGAGACTTCTGAAACTGACAGTAGCTATCGGCACTTTGGTTTCAATTAAAATGTACCAGACAACATGCTGGTGACCAACATAATCCTTTTCTGCTTTGTTATCCTATTAAATTCAAGAAATTTCAAAGAAAATGAACTGCTGCTTACACCACTTCTAATTCTACATGGCCGTTCAGACATCACTGCCGAATTCCAGAGAAGACTCCTGGCATGGGGACAGTGCCACCTATCTGGGGGCCTTCTTGTCAGTTCTTGCTCAGCTCTGCTAAGAACCCCAGCACTCCCCCTTCCCTACTCTCTCCCTCTTATTTCCTCCCACCTACAGCTTAGGGACCATCTACCTTCATACACCTGCTGCAAACTGAAATGGTAGATCGTGTGGAAGGCTGGAGATTACAAAAAGAAATGAACTCTGTTCCAAGCTATTTCATTTGCTCCTGCCTTCTCTTCCCAAAAGGAACCCACTTATTTTTTATTTATTTTCTCACTCAGCTTCTATAAAAAGAAATCCCGCTAGCCACTTGCAGATGCTGGCACCCCAGTTCACGGAGATTGGATTACCCAAGGCTTAGAGAACAATTGCTAGACTAAGAGGTGGTCAGTGAACTTCAAGGAAATTAAATCCCTTTATCTTGAAAAATACAAGCTCACAATTGGGTTTCAAAGGAGCATAAATATACCACTGAGGCTGTGAAAATCAGGGTCCCCTTCAAGAATGGAAAACAGGCCATTGGCATGGACTCAGAATCCTTGGAGAACAGGAAGTTTGCTATCTGGCATAGTGGGTATGAAAGTGTGAGACACCTTAGCAAGGGGAGGGGTGGTGGTGGGGACAGGGGGACTCTGGGGTCCCTTCCTTCCCTCTTTCTTCTCAGGGGCCCAGGTTGGCTATCCGGGTTCTCTGGTTTCTCTGGAGAGTGCCAAGGCTGAAAACTGGAATGTGGGCATTTAATAGTGTCTTAGAAAGATGCTGCTGAGGAAGCCCATGCTTAATCAACTCAGATTGATTGCTGAGAGGCAGAGAAACTCCAGGGGGGTTGCCAGAAAGCATGATCCGAAACCGAGGCAAATGGTGGCCCAGCAAGTCTGCAAGTGAGGAGGGCAGCAATTAGAAAGGCCGCAGCTCACCTTTGTCTGGAAACGGAGCCAAGATGAAGTCAATGCATCATCCATGCAAACACTTGATGCAATGTTCTACAAGATAGAAGGGGATTTTATAAGCTGAGCTTGTAGCCTGTACATAGAACCCCTCACTCTGTCACTCCAGAGGTTCCTGGAAATGAATCCAGATCTCAGGACGCCAGGCTGAGCTCTGCAATCACACCTGTGCAGCCAGAGTAGATGCTGAGTGACAGAGAAGAGTGTGTGTGTGTGTGTGTGTGTGTGTGTGTGTGTGTGTGTGTGTGTGTTGGGGGGTGAGGGCTCTGGCTTCCTTTGGATTCGGGCACTTCTACTTCTCAGCTGTGGAACCTGGGGCGTGTTACCTGACGTCTCTGCACCTTGGTTTCCTTGTCAAACAAGGAAGGTCAAAGTGATGCTTATGTCATGGGGCAACTGTAAGGATTGCATTAAAATAGCTAGCATGGGACTTTCCTTATAGTAAACATGCAGGTCAGCTTCATGTTTATAAAGAACATAACTTCAGATTCAGCTATATCTAGAATTCACATCTTAGCTGGGCAAATGTGAGCAACTCGAGTCCTCTGAATTTCCTTGAGAGTGGTTTTAATAATTGAATGAGATACCAAATGTTTTTTTTTAATGAGATTCTTGAGCTTGTATTCCGACAAATTGTAAAGTACGTCTCTCATAGCTTGTGTTTTGATCCACTGCAAAATTGATGAAATGCATCTTCCACCTCCCCCTTCAATTTTGTGCCCTTTTTCCCCGTCACTCTCTCCAGAATCTGCTGGGCCTAGGCACAGATGTCAGTGTGTGCCAGAAGAAATGGCAATCTTACTATTTCATCATCCTCTGCAGCACAAACATGATGAGTCACTTTGCATTCTGGGCGGGGGCGGGGAGGTCCTATGGGTCAGTTTATACACAGGCACAGGAAGCTGCTAGTTACAACCAAGAAGTCCACGGAGGTGGGACACTTGATGTATTTACATAGATGTAGGTAAGTGTGGCTCTGAGACAGAAAGTGCTGGAAAGCCACAAGGGTCCAAGAATCTGTGTACCTGTCCACTGCTCTTGACATGCCAGCATTGCACAGTGCCCAACTCACAGAAGATTCTCAATAGAGACGTACTGATTGATGTCAAAGAGCTCATACACTGTCCCTTATTGGGATCATGGCGCTAGTCTGTCTTCCTCTGTCCATGTGAATTCTCTGCATGTGTCTCTGCATCTCCTGTGGCTTCTGCCTCTTTGCCACTGGGGTACAGCCCCCTCATACCTGCGTTCAAAAGGACCTTCTCCTCTAAACCACAGTTTCAGATGACCACAGTGCTACCTGGAGCTATGTGAGGGTGTTAGGGCTAAGACACAGTGTACCTGAATCCTAGGAGTCATGAGCAGCCAATCAGAACCAAAGGGAGGGCAAGCAGGTGGGTGGAGATTCCAGTCTCTTCCACATGCCATCCCCTCTGTCCTTCTACAGACAAAGAAAGTGATGCATTTGCATGCGTGAACTATTATTTGCATTTGTGGGCAATCTGCGAGTGACACCGAAGTCAGGATGTAACCAAGCGGGAGTTTGCGAGGAGAGTCTGATTCTATTTCAGCTAATGCAGCTTGATTGCCCGGCATGGCTGAGGCTCAGGCAGAGACTGGAGCGTCAGGAGAAAATCCCAGTTTTAAAGCCATCTGTCTGCATAGCTCACGTGCGGTCCCATCTGAAGAAGGGAAAGGAGGAGGTGACTAGATGGCTTCCCAGTCCCCCTTGCAGGTGCCAAGGCAGCTGTGAGTGCTTTGCAAGCTGGAGGGGCCACACTGGGGCCCCCTCTGATTAATGGCTCTGTGCTGTGGAGGGTGTCTGACTTCTCAGAGGACAACTGATGACTGTTAAATGGAGCTGCCGCACTCCCGAACTCTCCCTTCCCGCTCCATCTGTTTCTCAACTCTGACTCTGCCAGCAATCTATTCTTGCTTCCTCTTTCCAATAACTTCCTGGAGGCACGATTGGTATACAACCCTCACTCCTAGGAAGAGGAGGAGGCCAGTCAGCCAGAAATTGGCAGCGCCTGTGATTAGCACCCTGGCCCTGAGATGCTTGAAGCTAGGAAAGAGACTGGGGGACTTTTTGATGACTCATGGTTCCTACCAGCATCCTGTGAAAACCTCAGCTCCTCCAAGAAGTATTCCCTTATCCAATCAGTGTTAGCACAGCACAGATCACATGTCTGTTTATGAGTCTCCCATCGCCCCACCAACACTGGAAGTTCATGTTGTAGATCATCCATCGGTACTTGTTCCCCCTTTTGACAGCCACACAGTCCAGTCGGAGACATCTGCCTCTGTACTCAGGCAGGAGCACTCAATGAGGGCTGGCACATTTTACTATTACCTCAAATATTTTACTATTATCTCAAATATTATCTCAGATGAAATTTAATACATATCACTGTGTGGATCCAAAGCTTTTGGTAACGCAGGCCTCTACATCTGGAATCTCTTTATCCTCTTTCTTTTTATTCCTTCAACAAACATCAGTGGAGCTCTTCCTATGGGCCAGATCCCATGACTCTGGGTTACAGAGTTGAACAAGGCAGGGTTCAATCAAGAAACTTACAGTCTTACGTGGGAAATCCTTATATATAAACTTAATGTATTATTTTGTGCACAATTAGAATGATGTGCAATGTATTACTAGTGAACACAAAAGCAGTGTAACCAAGAGTTCGGTAAGAAGGCACCAGGAGGAAGTGGCCCTGGAGCTGAGTCTTAAAGGCTGAGGTTATGCAGGTGTGTTTCTGTGGAGTTGGGGAGCAGGGGGCAAGATTCCAGGAAGATATGCCAACAGGAATGAAGATACAGAGGTAGGTAGGAGCAACAATGACACATGCTGGGGACCATAAACAGTTCTATATTTGCTACTAGAAGATGTGTTGCAGCCAGCTTTTACATATCAGGAGGATCACTCAGGATCTATCTGAGGGTAGAGTGGAACAGGAAACAGGTACAAGCAGGAAAGTCATTTTGGAGAATGCTGCAATATAGACCATGCAAGAGTTGTAGGCATCTGAGGTAGGGGAGTGGTAGGAGGGATAGAGAGAATGGTATGAAGCTGAAAATGGTTTAGCAGGACTTGTTACTGGCCAGTGCATGGGGGAGAGGCAGGAGACCACATGCGGGAAGATGAGGAAAGAATGTTCCCAGAGCAAGCAAAGGAGATTGGTGGGTAAAATTGGAAGAAAGTAGCAAATAGTGGCTTTATGAAAAGCCAAGAAAGGGGCATGGTTGTCAGTGTCAAGTGGTGGGAGGTGGCATAAGATTGGGACTGGAAAATTTCCAACATGTTAGAAACAAAGTGATGAGGGTGGTTTTCGTGGTGCAAGACAAAATCGCATGAGAAAAGGATTAAATAAGAACAAAACTAATCCAGCACAGAATTGTTTTCTCATTTAGATTCTGTAGACAGAGCACCTAGGGCCTGAAGCTTTTCAGGTGTCCAAACTTATCTTGGAGGTCTGAAAAAAAAATTGACTTCCAAATGCAAAAGGAAAACTGCAAAATTAAATTAAGACATGTTTAATTAAACATCTCCAAAATGGAACATTGTTTCCACTTCATTAATTTTTAAATTTAATATTCGTAAAAATTTTATCACATTTAGGAACATTTTGGGGGGGGTTTGATTTTCTCATTTTGCAAACATTCCCTTGTATGCATAGCAATTGCTGAGAAATCACAGCCAATTGTAAATTGACTGAGTTTTGCCGCTTAGTAATATTGGAAACAAACATTTTTAATGCATTTAATAGCAAATGTGGGTGCATTTTTTTCTGTCTGCTTTTATGGGGGATGGGGCTTCCAAGTGTAAGTGTTTTAAGTGCTTTTAGGATGTCTTAAAACAGTGCTGATATAGACAACTCTTTCATAAGGTTCGGCCATGGCAGAGAGAGAAGGGGTGTTGCTTAGATAGGCTTGGAGGAGTCAGGAGGATATTTTTCTTTAAAGGATGGAGAATCATGAGTGGGAACTAGCCAGTAGGGAGAAGATTGGAAGAAGACCCAGGTTGTAACTGATGGCAGGGGATACAGCTGGAGCACAGGTGGCAGAATGAGATCCAGAGAGGAGGAACACACTCCCTGTCCCCCAAAACAAGAGGAAGGGGAGGCCCTTCAAGAAAGCCCTAGTCAGGCCGGGCATAGTGGCGCACGCTTGTAATCCCAGTACTTTGGGAGGCGGAGACCAGAGGATCCGAGTTCGTGGCCAGCCTCAGCACTCTCTCCTCTCTCTCTCTCTCTCTCTCTCTCTCTCTCTCTGTCTACCTAGTGAGGCCCTCCGCAACTTTGTGAGACCCAGTTTCAAAATAAAGTATAAAAAAATAGGGCCAGGGGTGTAGCGCGGAGGTAGAACGACCCTGGGTTCAATCCCCGGTACCGCAAAAAAAAAAAAAAAGAAAGCCCTAGTCAGTTTTTCTATCTCAGGCAGAACTCTCCCCAGGTGATGAGGGACTCCTGGAGTATCTCAACAGTTATGTGGTGTCTCAGTCACCATTCTCACTACTATAATCCAAAACGACTGACCACATAATTTAGAGGACAGAAGATTTATGAAGATTTCAGGGTTTGGTCCATGTGAGGCCAGTTCTGCCAAACTCAGGGCATGGTGATGGGAAGCAGAGAGGGGAAGAATAAGAGCTCTCCCCTCACATCACAGAGGATGGAAGCAGAGAGCAAGAGAACAGGAGGAGGAGGAACCATATAATCCCCAAGGCCACATACCCAAGGACCCCTCCATAGTAACCAAGACTCACTTCTAACATTGCTACCTTGTTTCTGTGAGGGATAGTATAAAACCATTATACTCTGCCCCGGCCTCCTAGACCTCATGGCCACCTCACAGTGCAAAACACATTTAATTCATCTCCAAGAGTTCTATAATCTCCAAGAGTTCTATAAATATTAGTTTTAGCATTGTTCAAAATTCCTAAGTCCAGAGTCTCCTCTGAGACACAAGGAAACTCTTGGCTGTGGACCCCTACAAAGATAAAAGAGTAAGTTACATATATCCATTACTCTGTGCCATTGTAATGGCACAGAGTAGACATTTGCATTCCAAATGGGAGGAATAGAACCATAGAAAGAAGGAATGGGACCCAAACAGGATCTAAATCCAGCAGAGCAAGCATTTAGTCCTGCAGCTCCATTTCTGGCATTCGGGGCACATGGTGGTGAGCTGCAATCTTCATGGGGCCTTGGCAGCCCCATTCCTACTGCCTGGTCAATTGTAATGGATGGCATACTGGTTCTTCTAGCCTGTCTCCATGTCTCAGCTTGAAGCCTTTCTTCCCAGTTGTTCCACATTTCTGACATTTCTAAATCTTGGGAGGTTTTCTTGCAACCTTGGCTTCACCCTCACAGTTTCACAGATTTCCCCATTTGGACCTGCTTGCAGGGATTCCGACCCTGCTACACATTGCCTGGTTTCCCAAACCTTACTTTGAAATCTGGGAGGAAACCTCTATGACTCCTTTGTTCTAGAAAAGCAAGCATTACCTGAGCACTGAGAGCAGCCATCAGGAAAGGTAGTCACACCCTTTTAAATCACTGCTACTGGGCCCTTTTCAATCAGTTTCTGGACCCAACTCCATTTGCCACCTCCATCATGGCCAATGCTGGCCCCACCCCTATCATAGCCACCACTTTCTCCATTTCTTTCATTCATCTTACTTTCTTCCACATCATCATCTCCCTGGAACCCAATTTTACACATGCCTTCCTGGTCAAACTGCAAATCTACAAAGTCTCTCTGCTTTACTTTTCATTCCTAAAATTTGGTGTACAATTCATCAAATGCAGACATCAATAGCCATAATGCAGTTTGGATACTTTGCTGTTTTGAGATTTCCTCTGCCAGCTTAATCTGTCCATCGTTTTTTTTTTTTTTTAAATTCAGCCTCACACAGTTTCAGAACATGGGCGAAATGTCAATAAGTTCTTTGCCAGAATGTAAAATGTGTGGCCTCTACTCAGTTTTTCTATGGAGTCTTCTTTGTCCTCTGAAAAAAAAATCTCCTGAACAATTTCTACCATCCATCTTTCTAGACACCTTCTGGCTCTTCCAACTTCCTCTTACAAACCAGTTCCAAAGACTCTCAATCCACATAGTCAGACTTAGAAATAGCAGTGACCCCTCTCCTCTGATACTAATTTCTGTCTCAGTCACCATTCTCATTGCTGGAATCTAAACTGACTGACCACACAATTCGGAGGAAGGATGATTTATTTGCTCACAGTTTTTTGGAGATTTCAGGGTTCAGTCCATGTGAGGCTGGGTCTGTGGAGCTCAGGGTATGGCAGCAGGAAGTGGAGAGGGAGAGCACAAGGACTCTCCCCTCACATCATGGAGGCAGGAAGCAGAGAGCAAGAGAGCAGGGGGAGGAGGAACCATAGAATCCCCAAGGCCACACCCCCAGAGATCTCTTTAGCAACCAAGACCTGTTTCTAACATTGCTACCTTGTTTCCATGAGGGCTAGAGGGACATGCTAAATCCAAACCATTACACCTGGGAACTCCCTTTACTTGAGTAGGTAACCATGGTTGTCACTTCCTCTTTCCTGGGGAGCTCCATCCAGCAGTCCTCCAGTTCATCCAGGATGCTCAGAACACATCCAGTTACCCCAGTTCTCACCATCTCTAAACTGTGGGCTGGAGCACCTGCCTGCAAACCCCAATTGGACCCTTTAAAGTGTGCATTCCCTCTTCACTATCGCTTTTTGTCCTTTGTTTGGATCCTGATGTTCCCACAGTCAAAAGTCTTGCCCAAGTGGCCCCATGTGATAGGGGCAAGGTGTTCACAAGACCCTAAAGCACCTTCCTCCTAGAATGATCCCCTATTTAGGATTATTCAAAACAGAGGCTCCGCATTCATACAGGTGCACAGAGTTGGCTGTGTGCATCTGCAGACCACAGTATACAGTTTGTTTGATGCATTCAGCATGTGAGCCCTGGGAACCATTGTAAGTAGATTCTCAGTGCAGGCAGGGGCTGCTACTACACTGTGTTATTTTAGCAGACACTCACTTGAGGCTTTACAGGAGGAAATATGGGGCATCTTAAAATGGCCAGGTAGGGCTGCTCTTCCAACTTTTCTAGGTGTAGAAGGTAGCATACGATTTCTGTTCCCTAACCTGTGGCTCATCTTGTAGTGCTGTGCAAAGCCTGCTCTCTCTGACAATGACTTAGCTCTGTGTTCCATGATAATTGAATGAGCACTGGGAAGTTCAAACATTCCAGAAAGGCACAGGGCGTAAACTACCTTCTTAGCATTTTCCTAAATAAAAGATGTCTTTTGACTGATTTTTGTGGCCCCTGCTAAATGAAGGTTTTATGTGTTTATGACAGTCTCCCTTAAGTTTGGGTTTCTAATACCTAAGAAAGTATTTAGTTATATAGCTAAACTCAATGTTTGACACTGTGGAAATGGGACCACCATATCATTCTACGAATATGTATCAAATATATTCTATATGTCAGGCATCACGCTAGACAATGAGGATACAACCACACTTGAAGTAAGAAACTTAAAAACTCATACAAAGCTTTCAAAGATACCAATTTGCAAGCTACTTGTAAGCCTTCCTGGCTGGGTCCATCTCCAGAGATTCTGATTCGGTGGGTCTGGGGTAAAGACTAGGAATCTCTATTTTTAACAAGATTTCCAGGCAATTCTGATGGCAGCTAGGTTTGGGAACCATTAGTCTAGTGGGATAAAAAGTTTTGCTTTCCAAATAAGTATTTTAGTAACATGTTGAGTATCTTTCCTCTGAAATGCTTGGGACCAGAAGTGTTTCAGGTTTCCAAACTTTTCAGAATTTTTGCTGGTTGAGCATCCTTAATCCTAAAATCTGAAATTTGAAATGATCTGAAATCAGAAACTCTTTGAGCATCACACAGGTGCTCAAAATGTTTCAGATTTAAGATTTGGGAGTTAGGGATGCTCTACCTGTGCCATGGTGATTCTGGTAAACATTTTTCCTATTTATGGTTTGAACAGTTGCTTTACATGACACTGACACCACATCAAGAAGATTGACTTAAATTTTTATGAAACTTCTAGAATTTATAGGTATTTTTGTGGCATGTTGCTATAAGCTAAATCAAATTTGTCCTGTGAGCTGGGTATGGTGGCACAGGCCTGTAATCCCAGTACTTGGGAGGCTGAGACAGAAGGATCACAGGTTCAAGGACAACCTCAGCAAATAGGTCTCATCAACCTAGCGAGACCCTGTATCAAGATAAAAATTGAAAAATAGGTCTGGGGGTGGAGCTAAGCAGTAGAATGCCCCTGGGTTCAATCCTTAGTACCAAAAAAAAATTGTCTGTACCCTTTTCTTAGGATGATCCTCCCCTCCCCTCCCCTCCCCAGATACCCTTTTGTAGCTTTTCCAGACTCCTTCATTTACAACTAGGTCTCCCTTCCCCATTTTACTCCACTACCCTGTGTTTTTTTTCCAAATGAATAATGAAAAATCTTCCCGGAATGTGTGTCTAAAACATCCACAAGAATCAAGTTCTGGTTGTTTAAATGACTTCCGCATTATTGGTAAAATGATGATGTCTTCCTGCTCTTTCACAATAATTTTTGTCATTTTCTTATAGGCTTGGGAATGGAGAATATTGGTGGAATCTTTGTGGTTCTTATTTGTGGCTTAATCGTGGCCATATTTATGGCTATGTTGGAGTTTTTATGGACTCTCAGACACTCAGAAGCAACCGAGGTAAACTTCTACAGGGATATGACAGCTAATGCAGGCAGTGGGGTTAAAGCTCACAGGCATCTCTGCATGTTTTTTGGACCTGTGAAATCCCTTAGGAGGGTGTGGAACAGTGCAATGGAAAGAATTCTAGTCCCCAGGGTAGGAAATCCACCTTCATGCCAATTACACAGCCATGGAAAGGGAACTAACCTCTCTGGGCTTCAGATTCTTCTTTGAAACACCTAGCAAATAAATATGTGGAAAATGTTTTATGAACAACAAAGCCTTGTAGTTTAAGATGTAGTGTTGTACACACACACACACACACACAAACACACACACACACACACACACACACACACACACACACACACGAAAGAACCAGGTTACTAATGAAAAATATGGCTCTGTCCTTCCATTCTGAGTATGTTTTTGCCTTACAGGTAAAGACCCTTAAAGTTATCCCAACTTATAGGAGCCAATAATTATATCTTCCTTGTCAGGGATTTTGAATAAATTTAATTTGCCAGTTGCGGCTTAGAGGCTGGGTTAATAGAAACTTTACCCTGAAGGAAGAGTCTGAGAAGAAGACTTTGTCCCATTCTTCTTCCCTTCCTCCCCAGGGAAGGTGCACAAATCCTCACATGTTAATTGCATTATGCGTTTTTTTTTAAGTACACTAGGATCTACCTCAAGATTTCAACTCTAGATCTTTCTAGAACCCCAGAAGCTTTTGGAGTCCCACTTAGTATGGGACCTCCACACAACACTGCCTGCCAGTCCTTTTCCTCTTCTGAGCTCAGCCTCTCCAGTCCTCACATAGAGTTTCTGTGCCATCACCTGCTGCTCATGCCCTCTGCTCTTGCCTGCACAAAGCTTCATTTTACTTCCTGCCTCATTGAGAAATCAGGACTGACCAGCCCCAAATTAAAACCCTCACCTAAAAAATCTAGCCACAGCTATATCTACAGCAGCAGCAGCAGCAGCAGCAGCAGCAGCAGCAGCAGCAGCAAATGTCCCAGTTCTGTCTCTGCCTCTATCCTCAGCTTCTCTAGGATTATCCCTTCTCCCCTGTATTTTTTTCTGCTAGCTCCCTCCCCCAAATCCATAAATATGCCTTAGTTATCCCATATTTAAAAATAATAGCAATATTACTATTTCTTTTGCTTTATCCCTCCCCTCTTCCCAACCAAGGGGGTCTGATGATAATCAGTTTCCATTCCCTCATCTCCCACATCTCCTCAATCCCGGCCAGCCTGGCCTCTCTCCACCCTTGCCCTCAAACGCCACGCTAAAAACTCTGGCCTCTTTTAGCAAAGAACAAAACCAAAGAGAACTCATTGGGTCTTACTGGACCTCAGTGTGCCCCTTAATGATGTGGACAGTTCCTTCTAGAATCTCTCCTCCTTTTCCTTGGATGGTACTCAGCTCTCTTGGTTCCCCTCATACTCTTCTCTCTGGTTCTGCTCTCTCCCTTTGCCCACTCTTAAATTGTTGTGGTGCTGACTAATCCATCACACCTAATGCAGGAGTTTCCTTCCCTTTGAAACCTTCCCCATTTCTCCTGCCTTTGCCCCTGGACCAGTGGAGCCAATCCTTCCTCCACCTCCCCAGCACCATCATGACCTAGGTGTGGAGCACTTATGCTCTGTGTTGCCCTGACTAGATACTGAGTTATCTCAAGTAAGGACTGTGTCGTTCATTGCTGGGTTTCCAAAGCACAGTGCTTGACACCTGTAGGCAGTCACTAAGTGCATGTTGTTACAGTCTCGTGACCTGTGATGGATTAGGCAAGTAGTGGTATTTTTATCATTACAATTATTACTAGGAGCACAGAAAGGTTAAGTGACTTGCCAAAAGTTGTTTAATAATACTAAACATGCTAGTGTACTTTAAAAAAAATCATAATCATAATGCAATTAACAATGGGGGGTCTAGAATCCCTGTCTGAAGTCCTAACATGGGCCAGATTCTAAGTGATACTCTCTGTTGCTGCTTCACATTTGCTTTTTCTCCCAAGAACCCACCCATGGTCTGGACACACGCTGAGAAACTCAGTGAGAGGTGGAGCACTCTTGGGAGCTGAAGGGAACATAAAGGCTGTGCTGGCATCTGGCTGTGGCAGAACATCTGTCCCACAGATAGAACTAGGAAAGGGAACATGGAAGAACAGAAGGCTTCTTGCCCCATCATGTCTAGAAAATTGTCCTTTCCAGCTCAGAGAAGAGGGCTCGACAACCCACACATGGGCTTTGTGGTTAGACAGGTTTATGTTCAAATTCTCAATCGTCTATTTATTATCCAATTTTAAAAAAAAGGAAAAAAAACACCAAATGCACAATATTTTTTTACTAGATGTGTAACTTCTCCGAGCCCTCATTTCCATGTCTGTGGACTAGATGTAAAAGTAATAGTTGCGTTACAGGGTCACAACTCTTTATCCATAATCCTCCCACCCAGAAAGCTTGGAAGGTTTCAAGTTCTCTGTAAGTTTAGTGCAAATGCGTTCAATGACAAAACTTGACTAAACTATGTGGTCTTTATCTCACTCGCTGTGAGCATACATACATCTTGCTATAGAAATATAGCAATATGTTTGAATATAGAATCTGCCCCAGGCCCCTTGGCATTGATACATAATATACTGTTGGCGCATTATATTACCTTCCTAAAATCCAAAATATTCTGAATTATGAAACACAGCTGGAGCCAAGCATTTCATATTAGGGGATTGTGGACCTGTGGCAGTAGAGCTCACTCTGGCTTTAGTTATTATCAGAAGGCGCCTTCTCCAGCCCCGACAAGTTGCTTAAGAGAAATAAGAATCCTGGGCCTGAAAACAATATTCATGGAGTCATGGTAACTTTTCCAAATACTTGAGTGACTGACCTGGTAGGTAGGTCTTTAGTAGACTTCAAGTTCCAAATTGAGCTAGGAGGACCAATGGATGAAAAATTGGGGGATAGAAATTAGCTCAACAGAAGGAAGCAGCATTCAATGGAAATGTGCAAAAATGATACCTGCCCTTTCCCAAGAGGTTAAGCCCGTGGTCTTTGAAACTGTTCAGCCCGCGGAGGACCTGTTGGACATAATGACAGGGAGGCCTTTGGAACATTAAATAGGAGTGTGAGCGAAGCTACTGGCTATTTATAATCTCTGTAATAAGATAATGTAGGTCCTGCAAGCTGGTCGCTCACCCCCATCCCAAGCAGACCCGCTGGCTCTGAGAGGCTGGCTATGTCCTCGGTATGGTATCTCCCCCAGGTGTCCGTGTGCCAGGAGATGGTGACAGAGCTACGCAGCATCGTCCTGTGTCAGGATAGCATCCACCCGCGTCGGCGGCGCGCGGGGATCCCGCAGCCCCGGCCCCCGGTCCCCGAGGAGCACCGGCCCCGCAGCACGGTGACACTCAGCAACGGCAAGCTGTGTGGGGCGGGGGAGCCGGACCAGCTGGCGCAGAGACTGGCCCAGGAGGCTGCCCTGGTGGCCCGCGGCTGCACGCACATCCGCGTGTGCCCCGAGTGTCGCCGCTTCCAGGGCCTGCGCGCACGGCCGTCTCCAGCCCGCAGCGAGGAGAGCTTGGAGTGGGAGAAGACCACCAACAGCAGCGAGCCCGAGTAGCCCCGGGGAGGCTGGGCAGGCCGTGACCGCAAGAGCCGGGACTTGTACAGCGTCCACACTTGCCCCCGGATCTGGGATCCAGTCACTTTACAAAACCATGGAGGAGCCTGATGCTCGGGCCAGTGACAGACAACAGGCAGTCCGGAGCGGTCCCCCAGAGACCCTGAAACCTGAGCAGGAATGGGATGCTGTCCCGTGGGCCCCAGGACCTACTCTGCCCCAGTGGGTCGCTCCCTCCTGCCCAAATCACAGAGTCTGGGGTGGGGGACACTGCCCGGACCAGCCCAAGGAGTCTTGGACTCATCAGTTCAATTTCCCCCTTGGAAGGGGCCATTGTGTACCTGGGACTAGTTCTTACAGGAAAAATGACAAAAATTAAACTCAACAGGGAAGTTTTTCTTTTCTGGATTTGTATATTTTTGTTTATGTTCTTTTCCTTTCTCTCCCCTCTTTTTCTTTTTCCAGATTTCCGGTTCTGTTCACATGTTATGTGGTTTGGGTTTTTTTTTTAGAGGGGAGGCTGGGTTATGGAATGGAAGTCTACATAACCCCGATTCCTTTTTCCTTAGTTTTAGGATACGGAGTCGTCAGTACATCAGATTTCAGGTGCTGACCTCTGCTCCCATCCCTGCCTGACTGGGGGCCTGCTGGGGTGTGGGGGAGGCTCCGGGGAAGAAGCGGGGTGGTTTTCACATGAACGTCCAGTCAAGCACTTTTTAAAATGCCAAATAGCAACTAGCCCATAGTGCACTCAGAGCGTCCTTAAAGATGCCTGGGATTTCAAGGGTTAATTGGTTTCTTCTTTTTCCTTATTTTTCTGACTTTTGCTATTCTTCAGTTGGGTTTCGTTTTTTGTGTGTGAATGTGGTGTCTGAAGATTATCAGAGGAAGAAAAGAGAGGGCACAAAGTGGGAGGGCAGATAGAGCGTTCACACACGGTGGCCTTGGCTTCCTTGGAAGGAGCTGCTCCCAGGGGAGGAAGGACAGGGCCACCCTGCTGCTACCTGTGGGTACGGTGCACACTTTGTCAACTGCATCTCTTTTTAACCAAATTTGGTAGCTGCCTGCAAAACCCCAGCCCCAGGGCCACCAAGGATTGGGGGATTTCTTGCTACAAGATTTGAGACCTGGATGTGAGTGTGTGTGTGTGTGTGTGTGTGTGTGTGTGTGTGTCTATGTGTCTGTGTTTCTTAAGTGGAAAGACCTTGTGTGTGTGTGTGTGTGTGTGTGTGTCTGTGTTTCTTACGTGGAAAGACCTTAAGCAATCAAGAATTTGCCTCGTTTTTTGGAGAGGGGTAGAATCTCTTAGTCAATCAGAGGCCTGGGAACCAGGAACTCAAGTCTAACCTCAGCCTGGGCAGCAACCCCCTTGAGTGACTTTCTTTCTATCCCCAGGCTAGGGTTTCTGATGCCTTCACAGTTCCGGGTGACTGCTGGTTGCTGCTCCACTTGTGAGAGGTTTGCAGGGGGCAGAGTACTCCTCCGATGGGAGATGGGAGGGCGCAGGCTTCCCAGCAGCTGCCTGACCTTCGCTTGGGGCCACCAGTTGGGACTTTTACACAGAGAATTGTCCTTTTCTGATGGAAAATAAATTCTATGCAACTTCTGATTGTAAACTTAGACAATTAAGAGGGAGAGAGAGAGAAACAGCCTCCATACCCCTCCCCTTACCTTACTCCCCCCATGTTGCTTCAGTTCTGAATGTACTAAAATAAAGACCTTTTTGGAGATGTTGGGCTTAATTCCATGCTTTTGCCTTTTGGGTAGGTCCACATCCTGTCTGTGCCAGGACAACTAGTTAGAGCTACCATCCTGGGGGACAAATGGTATCCTGATTATTTCTAGGCAGGATGCCATATTTGTCCTAAGCTGACGTCTTCTCTCTCATGAATTTGAATCCCTTTTCATTTTCCTTTCTAACCATCCCATGACAGCAGGACCCTTGAGTGTTTTTTTAACCTTGTATCAAGCCTTGAAGATCCACAGACCCCCACGGGGACCACACCGCTCCAGCCCTAGATCTCTATCCCACGCTTCGATATGTGGTCCCTCCTGTCAGATCACATCTGGGGCAGGCAGGGTTTTTTTTTTTTTTAACTCGTTTTTATGAGTAGGATATCTTGATCAATAGCAAACTTTTTTTAAAGGATTAGTGGACTAAATGTCTCATGCATCATTTATGAAGTCTGTTTCCTTCACCGTGTGGGATAAAGAGAAGACCATCTCTGCCACCCTGCAGCTGCCACGTGAACGGGAACCAGCTAATTCTCTTCCTTGGTTTGTCTCCACTTTTCATCCGTTGGCCAGCGCTTTTCTTTCCATTCTGTATTTTCTATCTGACTCTGTGTACTGTATAAAGCAGTTTTTTTTCTCCTTGTCTGTTTATCTTTCTTCAACTGGAATATTTACAATAAAACAGAAACAAACCCTGAAATGTTGGTGATGGGTGGAAGCTGTTCTGGTCTGGAAAATGTGGTTTGATGTGTCTAATATCCGGGTAGGAGACGCTAACAGCATATAAAAATAGAAGCCCATTTTGTGCCTTCCTCTCCACCCGCCTTTCTCTTTCTCCCTCTCTCCACCTCCATCTCCCCCCCTTTTGACTCTTTGTTCAGATCCCAGAAAAGTCTATGTGGCTTCTTTCAATTTTTAGTCCTGGGAGTCTGAGCCAATCTCCCCCAGCCCCAAAACGGATACACATGTTAATGAAGTTCAGGCTTCGTGGGGCTTTGTCTTCCTAAATGCACTTTCACAGAATAGCCATCTCCTGATACCTAGGGTAACTCTAGTCAGATATCACCCCAGATTCCACTGGGAGCTTGAAGATTACATCAATTAAAATATAATACTTTGCTTTATTTCTTTTAATTGCTCTGCAGGGCCCCAACCGTCACAAGATCTCTACCTCAGAACCCAGGTGGGGTGTAAGCTGAGCACGCAGAGGGCCCCAAATCTTTTGGCTTCCTCGAATCCAATGCTCATATGAGAATATTCATCCTGGGAACTTGCCAGCCCGCCCTCTTATTGGTTAGGTGAGACTGAAATATCATGATAACCAATTCACCTGGGACCACTCTGTGAACGTTCATTAGATTTGGATTCCAAGGAGTTTAATTTTCTTTTGGAATTCAAGGGGGACTTCCCCATGGTGTATGTGGCCAGAACAGGCCAGGGTGTTTCAGACTGGGCAGATTGGTGTTAGAAGTGAAGCTGGAGAAAACCACCCATGGTCCCCCACTGGTGGGGCAATCACAGCCAGGTAAAGTAGTCTGCAAATGATAAGGGAGATTTGATCCCTGACTGGTTGTCAGCTCTCCTGGGGTAACAACAAAGAGGCTTGTTTGGAAAATGCAGAGAAGGAATCCTTTCATAAAGATCTTGCTTAGACAGAGTGTTTCCTATAGGGACTTAAGAGAGAAACTGAATCTTAGCCGGGCGCACCTTAGTGGCACACACCTGTAATCCCAGTACTTGGGAGGCTGAGACAGGAGGATCACAGGTTCGAGGCTGACCTCAACAACTTAGACAGATCTTCAGCAACTTAGCAAGAGCCTGTTTCAAAATAATAAGTAAAAAGGGCTGGGGGTGTAGCTCAGAGGTAGGATGCTCCTAGGTTCAAATAAAAAGAGAGAAAGAAACTGCATCTGAAGCTGCCCAGGCTTGAGTGATTCCTGCGCCTTCTGGGAGGGAGGATTTTCTCCCCATGGGCAAGTCCCCAGCAGGGTCAAACATAGAATGCCCTTGGGAGCTGATGACTTGACTGTCCTCTGGTGTGCCTCAAAGACTGGTGATGGCCTGCTTTTAAAAGTTGTCTCCTAGAGGGAAAATATCATAGCCAGGTGTGGCTTCCAGAGGGGAAAGGTCCCTCCAAATACTAGAACCCAAGTGGTCAACAACCTCCTGTCATTTAAGGGTGACCAGGCAAGAGAAGTCATGGCAGGGTGGTTAGAACATTCTCATTCGCATTTGATTAATTTCACGCATATTCCAAATCTGAAAGGTGAATGAAAAAATATGAATATTACCATGAAACAAATAGCAGAACTTGCGTTGAGATCAGGAAAAAAGGAAATCTACGAAGGCAAGAAAGTGAGAAAAAAAACAACCAGAAATGGCAGAAAATCAGAGGCCCTAGGAAGGGACATAAAGACATGGAGCACACAGTATGCCAATATGGTAACTAAGTGCAGGCATGTAGATAGTCCCCTGGCTGGGGTTTCCTGAAGCATGTCAGGGAATCAGAGGACTCTATCCTACTCACACATTAGACTTTGTACAGTCTATGCTATACAGGGTAGAGGCCAAATACATAAATACAAATATCCTCTTGCTAGAAAATTAGCTAAAGAATCCTCCCTACCCTTCAGCACTTCTGGTGCCCAGTCTAATGTTTTCCCTTGGTTGGGTCAGAAGGAAACAGGGACAGAAGGGTCTCACATCTTGTTGGCACTTCTTCACGGACTGGTGATTGACCTGCATCCAGCATCCTTAGCACCTAGCAGCACATTAGATCCTCTAGGAGATCATGAAGAAATAGAAGCAGGGATCAGTGGTCTGCCTGTAAGAAAGAATAAAAGGAAGCCACAGGATGTGGACCGTGGTGTTGGAGTATGTGGTGTGGTGCATAAGCCATGTAGCAATTCAGAGGGGCTGCAGAGTCCAGGTGATCCAGACAGCAAGAGAAGGCTTAGTGGAGGGAGCAGTTGTGTCTTTGGGTTGTTAAAATATTTTTGATGTCTGGAGAAACAAGACTGTGCTTCGTCTCCCTTGGAGCGAAATGTCGTTAATTCATGTTGATGCATTCAGTCTCCTCCGATAAAAAGAGTTTGTTGTTGCTCTTTCCCCACCCACGGCATTCCTGTTGGAGGAGTCCTGGCTCTCCTTTGATGCTCGTTCCAGTTCGCTGCCAATGCTATTTAGAGATTTTTACCACTGTTCCTTCCTGAGCATTTTGAGTTGTATTAGTGGAATTAGCTGCAGAGACAAACAGCCTCGCCCACAGAACAGAAAGACTAACTGAAGTGCGCAACGAAACCATCTGAGGTGGATTATGAGCTCCTTCTAGAAAAAGGATCAGTTTTGAAACTGAGGGGAAGGAGTGTCAATACAGAACCGACGACGTGGAGCCAATGTGAAAATGATACAGAGCGAAATCCCCAAATTTCTAATGTAGGCGAACGTTCATAACCGTCTTCCTTTTCAATCCATTAAGCCACCCTGTTATCCATAGTGAAGCAGTCCGCCTGGGAAGTTATTCTACTTGGATGGCTCTGATTAGATTCTTAGTAGCTTTTCCATTAAAAATAACAGGATGTGACTTCTATTTCTACATCATCTGTAATCCCATAGCACCAAGTGGGCTAGGAAAGCACTTTAAATCACTAAAACCTGGTCAAATGTAAAGGTCAAAAGAGAGAAGTCACCACAGGTAGCCATCGCAGGTGGCAGTACCAAGGGGTAGAAACTCAGATAAAACAGTTCTATACTGAGATGCCTCAAGTTTCCCTTTGCTGCTTTTTTGCCTTTTTATATAAGCTAAACATGTGCATGTGTGTGAGTGTGTGTGTGTGTGTGTGTGTGTGTGTGTGTTAGAAGTTTAGCACAGACATGCTGGTTCTTGTCAGTGTGCATGCATATGGTGTATGAGTATGGTGTGTGTGAGTGTGTCATGTGTGTGCAAGTGGGGTGTGTGTTTGTGGCATGTGGTGTGTGTATAGTATGAGTGAAAGTATGATATGTGCATGGTGTGAGTGTGGCTCATGTGATGTATGGTGTGTGTAGTGTATGGTGTACATGAGAGTGTGGTGTGTGGTGTGAGTGTGGCCTGTGTGTATGTGATGTGTGTGTAAAAAAGCATGGTGTGAGTGTGGCATGTGTCTGAGTGTGCAGTGGGAGTGTGATATGTGTGGTGTGAGTGTGGTATGTGTGTGTGGTGTGTGTGAAAGTGTGAGTGTGATGTGTGTGGATTGTGTGAGAGTCTGCGTGTGTGGTTGTGTGTTGTGAGTGTGGCTTGTGTGGTATGTATGAGAGTGGTGTGGTGTGTGTGATGTGTGTGTGGTATGTGTATGGTATGAGTATGGCGTGTTTGGTGTGTGGTAGGTGTGTATGTGCAGTGTAAATGTGGTGTGAGTATGGCACATGAGAGTGTGGTGTGTGCTGTGTGGCAGGTGTGAGAGTGGTGTGTGTGTGTGAGGTGTGTCTGAGTGTTTCGTGTGTGTGTATGTGAGAGTGTGGTATGTGTTGAATGTGGCATGTGTGAGTGTGTGGTGTTAATGTGGTGTGAGCACAGTGCGGCACAGCAGTTTGGCACAGGCGTGCAGGTCCCTGAAGCATTCCCTGTGTCCATTTCCAAGTCGTCCCACCACTGCCCTCCACCAGCCTTCGAGGTGAGGCTGCCGGGCGTGGTCTCGGCGTTCGTGGCTCCCTGTTCAGTGACTGCTCTCTGAGGCCATCTATTTCTAACTGATTGTATCTGTAGATGCATGAGGCAGACGGTGTTTTTTCTCATTCTCAACTGAGTGGTGGCACGCCTGAGCTGACCTCTTAAAACCTTAAGTCCCCTCTGGCCCATCACCTACACAACCAAGTTCCTGTGGCATTAGTAAGTGACCACATGGATGTCCTGTGGCGGTGTGTCTGCGCAGCCAGTGGGGACCAGAGCAGTTCAGTGTCTCTCCTTTATGCTCCATATGCATCCATAGCTGTGCCCACTGTAGTCAGAGAACAGTTTTCAAAAAGCTCAGACAATGAAATCATCCAAAGTTGAGTGGGTAGGTTGACCAATCAAGTACACAATTCAGAAGCAACATTTTAATTCAGCTAGCTTTTTATTTTAAGTAAAATAGCAGAATTGCTGAGGCTGCCATGATATTCAGAGAATTCAAGGCTGGTTCAACTTCCTCCCGACCCTTTTTCTCATTTCCCTACCACCCCCGTAGATAGTCAAAGCGCAACACAACTATCTCTTTATCCCTTGCTTCTAAGCCTTCGCTGGGCAGTTCCTGCTTCCAGGAATAGCTTTCCTGTTTGTCTCTGTATTGCCAAAACCTACCCATATTTAAGACCCGGCTTAAAACCATCTCCCCTGGGAAGTCTTCTGTGACCCCTGCCCAAGGAAGCAAGGAATAACCTCCCCTCTCCTAGATGTCTCCACCTTTCTTGCAGCCCATACCACTTCCTGCGTTACATTATATGAAACAGAGACACATGCTCACCCCCTACTCCTACCTACCAGACAAGGCCTTTAAGGCGCAGGAAAAACACCTGCTTCCCCTTTCTCCTTTCACAGTGTGGAAGACTTCTGGCTCCTACCTGGTTCCCATGAATGAATAAGGTAAATTCAACTGATGGCAGATGTATGTAAAAATGAGGCAGGTATGAAATGGAGGGACAGGGAGATGCTAATACACACTTGATTTAAAGCAACTACAAGCAGAAAAACTTAATAATTTATATCAAGCAAAATATGACTGTTTATTTTACTGGACATGGGGTTTGGTGGGGAGAGCAGGTTGATAATATTTGCGGGCTGGAAGAGAGGTGGTTCCGAAGGGCAGGTAGACAGCAATGTTTTCCTCTAGCTATTTCTATGCCTTCTATATAGGTTACAATAACTGAGCCCCCCCAACTCCCAAGCCAGCCTTGGAAAACCCAACCAGCCTTCTCTCCTCTCTCCTCATTATCCTGAAAAAATGATTTCTGCTCCAAAATAAAATTACTGACATTTGGTTCATGAGCTATCCGATTTCCTTGTAATTCCATCAAAAGAAATGCAGTCATCTTTACCAAAATAATAAAAATCAAGCCCTGTTTTCTCCTAACTTGCCGGTAAAAGACACATTTCCCCCATGGTGGTTTGCTTTTAAAATGTGAAAACACCATCATGGTTTGAAAGGCAACAAATTATAGTTCTAGCGTTTAGAGTCATCACCATACTGGGAAGTCTGGCCAGTGTCAACAAGTTTGGAAAAATGCTACTATTTTCCCATTAGTATTTAGATCGAAGAAAGAGGAGAGGACTGGGTATGATGGAGTGCTTCTATAATCCCAGTACTTGGGAGGCTG